>JANJYQ010091703.1:31427-44040 GCA_024605255.1 Rastrelliger kanagurta | reverse complement strand
ACACACACACACACACACACACACACACACACACACACACACACACACACACAAACAGTGACTTAAAACAGCAAAGTGACTTAACGAGTGCAACATGTCGCAGTGATAGAGGGGGCATCTGTCTTTTAGTCCCTGGAGAATGTGAGAGAACAGCTCTGATCAATGACCACCACAACCTCCAGCTCTGTTTTGCCAACTGCTGAGCACAGACGTACTGTACACACATATTCACACATGAACAGGCACTTGCAAACACACGCATAAATAAATATGTATTCCTCTGTAGGACATATTCATTGTCCAAGCAGGTATAAGGGAGAACCAAATGCTGAGCTCAACATTAACTTTTGAAGCACTTCTTCTGACAAGCTACCTTTCACATGTCCAGGTGAAAGTCACCTATCAGGGTTAAATTTACAATAATTTACCTTCTCATTTGTTTATTTCTATGCAGAATTCAGAAGAACAGTTTAGAAGAGTTGAAAAGCATCTAAAGTGTCAACATATTCAATAATTCACTTTATCAATTTTATTAAAGCCTTTAATTTAATCCTCAATTACAAATAATTTTGTAAAGTCTGTTTCATTATCAGTTCTAATCGATTATTGATCATCCTTCTGAAATCTAATAATGATGATTGACAGTGTCTCCCTTGGGATTTTTTGTGAGGCATTGGTATACCCAAGAGGGTAATACTTGTCATGATGCAAGCGTTTGACAGTTTTACATGGTGTTGACAGTGTTGTCATAGACACACACAGTAAAGAGGCTGTCTGAATTGTATTTCTCCACAGTGAGCTGAAATGAAACAATACATCAAATGAAATACTGTACATCAATTAGATAACATAAATGAATGTAGGCCTTAAAGGACAACTACGGTCATTTTCTGTATGCAGCCCTATTGCTCAACCTACCCGAGACTTGCCATTACCAAAGACGCAAGAAATTTTGATCCAACCTATATAGATCTCCTTGAGCTGAGATTAGCGCTGACTGCTAACCCATGGGGGCAGAATTTTTAATCTTTTTTTTGACAACTTAACATACTCCACAACTTATCCCAAAAATTATGCAACATCAGGAGACTCTTTACAACACAGCACTATAGTGTGTATGATTCAAAATTAATAAAAACATGGTTAAAATAGTGTGTTTGTGCAAATAGTCACATATCTGTTTATTTACATCCTTGGCTTCCGGTAGTCCAAACAAGTCAATCTGTCAAGCTAACACTTGCACCTGACCAGCAGAGAAAAGAATTTGAATTCTGCAGAAACCGCATTCCAGCATTTTCGTTTTTCTGTTCAGAGAGGGGACTTATCAGTGGCAATTGAAGCTGTTTTAGAAATAGTTATGATAGGGAACTTGTCTGATTTCGAAAATATGAACTTTTGAATTCGACTTTAGAACCAGTTTCACAAAATAGATCTCCTGTAATGACTTCAAAGCAGATAGCCAAACTCCCCAGAAGTTTCGGGAGTCTCCCACATATTGATAGCAGCTCCCACACCTGCAAATGAGATTCAATCTCCCTGAAACTGAAGTGAGCAAGAACAAGAGCACAAAGGAGAGTGATTGTGTATGTATGTGTGTGATTGATCATGTAATGCGCACATGAGTGTGTGTGTGTGTGATTCTCTCTCAAAGCTCAAACACACATCAGAAGCAGCTTCAATTGCCACTGACAAGACCCCTCTCTACACAAGCCTCACAAGGCATTTGCAGACAAGCAAGCTTTTAGTGCAGTGCAAATAGACTCAGGACCTAACATTACAATGTTGTTACATGGTCAGTAATGTATGAACAGAAAAACAAAAATATGATTTCTCTCAGAAAAATTTGAATTGAGACTTATTTCACCATTTACTGAATAAAAATTATACTGTGGAAATTGATATAATATAACTCTTAACACGTGTTGCTGAAACACTGTGAAATATTGCTGTACCTAATTGTAAAAAAAAAAAGTTGTAGATATTTAAAATGAATTTTCAAATACAAAATGTTTCCAGAGATTATATTTTCTTCAGACGATCAAAACATTATATACAACTTCAAAACTTAGTTACAAAGTTTCAAATTGTTTGTATACTTTCAAACATGGCATTTCAAAGTTTGTTCTTTCAGTTTCATGTAATGGCAGTGGAGTCATTAACATAGATTAATGTTTGTAATACAGTATAACAAAATAGCAAAACTGAATTTCAGGGAATTCATTTTGTTCTTAAACTTAATTGAACTTAGCCAAACATAAAACTAGAGTTTGGCTTTTAGATGGAACAGTCAAATGAATAATAATCACTATTTTGTGTTTCCTAATTACTGAACTATCCATGGCCACTGTTGGCCACTTGGGGGCAGAGGAAACAAAGTTAGACCAAACAACGTGATTTTACAAAGTTGTTAAGGCAAATATTTTATACCCAACCGATAGGATGCAATATTAGCATTCATTTGAAGTCATATATGTGTCCCTCTGTAAATTAGGGTCTGGTATTCATTTTTCCAAAACAAGCAGCTAACAGGGGCTTAAAGGCTCCATAGAACTACTACAAAAATCTTTCATCTTACACAAAGGCATTATTTCCATTATAAGCATTTGCATTTGTAAAAGCATTTGTAGTGTTTATGTTTGATGAACAGCCTTTGTATTTTGTGTTATTTGTTTGTAATAATATAGACATAAATACCCTTTCACAAAATGATGGAATGATTTATTATTATTTGTTTCCTGTAATTAACAGTTTTTAAGCTTTCCTAATATATTCATTCAGTATCTATTAGGTTCATATTGAATTCTTAATAATGCATTGGGGCTTCTTGTATCAACAGAAAGTCTAATGTTAAGCAAAGAGAAGCTGTGTGTTATGGTGATGACCTCAAGCTTTTCAGTGCCAAAAAAATTACTTGTGTCACTTTTGAATTTCTAATCTTATTGGCATTCTGTTTGAGACATGATGCTTTGTGTGGCTAGACTACACGCTGCATGCTGATTATCACTGGACAGTAATACATTTTGTCCAGTATTATGATAACCATGCCCTGGTTTAAAGACCTAGATGTATTGTCCACACTGATGTCTGTGGTATAGCAGCTGTTGCTGTTGGTTTATTCTTGGCATGGCTCTTTGGCTACACTTATTAAAGCATCTGACATTCATGCTACAGTTTGGCAGGGTGTTTGCTGGGGTGGTTAGTTGTAACATCGAAGTGTTGACGTGAGTCTGGGTAATCCACCGGCTGCTCCACTACGCTTGTGTAAGGCTCCAGGCTGGCCCCATACAAAAGACCAGACCTGAAAAGCACCATAATGAGGCACAGGCTGAAAGAAAAGGCATGTCTCTTTCCATTTCTCTGAGCGAAAAGAAAAGAGCAACATAAAAGAATAGAAGACAAGAAAGAAAGATGAAAATAAGCCTCTCAAATCCAGGTTTTTGGCTATGCTGTCTCTTTGAGTTTATCTTTTTTTTCCATGCATGTGTTTTATTATGGTAATGCAATGGTGGATAAAAATAGTCTGGGATGGAAGAGCAACGGTTTTCAATGGAAAAAGGAGAAAAACAGGAGGGAGGGGCAGGGGCTACAGCTAAATGTCATTGATAACATAAAGAAATTCAAACTGGCTTCCCTCTTCTTTATACACTGTATTACTATGTCTTCTCTTTCTTTTTATCTCTTCTTTCTTCATTAAAGCTTCAGTCCACACCTCAAAAGTCCCAGGGGTTCTTGCTGGAGAACATGAAAATAGTGTTCTACTAAAGTCATGTCAGAGTTCAACATCAGAGTGCTCCTACTACAGTAAACATGACATACCTGTGTAATTTCTTTGTAGCTTAATGAAATCAAATATTCCTTTGTTGGCTTGTCTGAGCTTCCTGTCTTTAATCTGCTTGTCCTTTCTATGGAGATGTAGATTAGGTCAGATTGTTCCACCACTAAATAAAAGTAACAAAAGATTATTTCAGATCACTCACATTAACAGGCTTTTGCTGCAGCCTTGTACATGTTTAACATGCAGTGCACTAATGTCAGTAGGCACTCATATGCATGCTCTATTTTGTTTAAACACTCATCCACTCATTGCCCCAACAATCCCCTGGTAAGTATTCTCTGTGAAAGTACAAATGGAGCTGAAGATCAGATGAGGCTATACTTTGTCTCTGCTGCAGAGAACATCAAAGTAGTCTGCCCTGTTTGCTGCAAAGTTAGCCATCCTGCTTCAGTGACCTCTGACCCTTCACAGAAAGAGAGGGGCCAGGAGACATTGAGAAGGGGTGAACAAAATAACAGGGATGCCTTTTCATACATTTTTGCATAATGCAGTCCACTCAAGACATAAGCTGTTATTGTGATTTTGAGGCAGTAGCTCAGTGTTGTTGAACCTGCAGTGTGGAACAAGCCCTTGCCAAACAAGTTCATACAATAGACTTACCAATGCTAGATAAATTTCTGTATTCCACAGTATGCGAAGTTTGTAATCTTGTGTTGGGTTTGACATTGTCTTGCTGGTCAGATGAATGCATACTATACTTTAAAGATAGAGAATGCATGCTTTAGACTTCCACCAGTTGACCAACCTCTGGTTCATTTTATATCTCCTCTAGACTTTCCAAATGTTTTAAAGCTTCAGCAGAGGTGACAGAGTACAACTTTGACTATGATGTAAGTGCATCAACAATGTAATACATAAAATGTATCTTGTTCAAGAACAATTTCACATTTTTTCAATTCCAAATCTTAAAACAATACTAGCATACCCATATGTACATCGTAAGACTTTGCTGTAATCATTCCTCCTGCCCATACTGGCCAAAGAGAGCTCCCTTCCTAATGCAATTCTAATGTTTCATGTAAAAATACATCCCATGATTCAGCTGCTGGTAATTTGAGACTGAGTTGGATAAATTAAAAGGGTTCTTTCCCAAGTTATAGTCCCCTCAATACTGCTCAGCAGCAATACAGTGCAACACATGAATGAATTTAACCAACTCAGATTATTAGGGTTAGGGTTAGCTTTAGCTGAAATGAAGTTGATCTTTATAGATGAGGACTCTTGTCACTCATCTGTAAAGTTTGATATGAAGAGCTCTCCTCAAACCCAGTGTTAACAGCAGGAACTATTCCAATGAGCAATAACACTCTCAACATAAATATGGGCCTGTAAGCATTGGTTTAAGACAGAACTGAATTTCAGTCAGTATTATAAAGGTTCCAGTTGTGACTACAGTGCCTCTTTTGTAATACAGTTTTACTTTGTTTATCAATGGTATTTGAGTTTTTTATTTGACCAATGTGTGTTAGTCATTGTCTTCACAAGTGTCTGGAGGTTTTAAAGGAATTTAAAGGTGATTTAAAGGCAAACTGCTCTTTTTTTGCACTCCCTGTATTTGCCTCTTAGATATTGTTGCTGTTAGTGCATACCTGTGGACAGTAAAGGATGAAGAGGGTGACTCTCTGTGCCAAATAGTGACTAGTAGAGAGTGAATGTGAGCCCAGATGGAGAGTTAGACAGGGAGTAAAAGAAAAAAACTTGGTAGAGGTGACTGCACCATCTTTCCCTTTCATCCCACCTGGTGGTTCCACCTGTGCCCCTTCAGAAATCACCTCAACTCTGCTCATTGAGCTCAGGCGGGTTACTGCTGGGCACAGAGCTGGCATCTCTATGCATTATTTATCAAGCTGGGATCTGCAGAGCTCTCCTGCCCACTCTTACTCTGCAGCCCATTGACACTTACTCTCTTTGGAAGCTCTTATCTGCATTCATTTACACCTGTTTACATGTAAAATCTTTCATTTCAAGCATTTGATGCATTAATAAACTGTTGCCCACAGTTGGAATAAACTTTTCTTTTTTTTTTTTTTACCTCTTTCCTAAAATGTACATCTTCTCCAAACTTTATGAATCAATCTCTTCCAAACATATCACAATAAAAATGAATTCACAATTAAGCTTTACAAACTGAAGTAAGGCTTAAACAAATTTGTATATTTTGAAACAATAATATTAAGGCTTTGTTTAAATTCTTTATTTGTTAAAAACTATTTTTACCTGTCACTTTATTTTTTTTAATGACCATAATATATTCAATAGCTTTAATTAATATCCAGTCCAAACAAGCTGAACAGAGAATCTACACCCTGGCATGGATACACACATCAAACGAAAGAATATATAGCTTTGGCTAACTTTTTCTTCACAATGACAAAAAAAACAAACAAACAACTGCACCTCACTTGCTCCGTGGGATTGATAAAGATATATCTACTAATAAAGTATCTAATCTCTCCTATTCATTTTGGAAAGAATTGAGTGATCAGTTGCAGCAGGCTGACGGCAGCATAGATCATTACGCCCTTTGTCCTTAACTCCGTCATTGAAAATGACAACATCCAAGAAAGAGCGATTTCCACGAGGCTATGTGCTGCAGCTGTGTCTGCAGATAATTACAGATGAACTGTTACTGTATGTTATACGGAGAAATAAAAAGAAAAAAAAATATTTCAGACACTAGTTGCTGTGATGTTTCAATTTTTACACCAAACAGAGCTGCAGCAGATGTTGATGTGCAGTGTGTAGAAGTAGCCTATAATGCTGCAGCAAAGTCATAATAGAGGCAAGAGCCAATTAATATGCTCACTCGCCACCAAGTGGTCAGGGATGTGAATTTCAACCTGTCAAAATGATAGATGGCCTTCAGATTTTTCCATTACCATTTTTAAAAAAAAGATCCATGACAGAAAATATTTGCTTAACGCGATGTATATATACATCTATACTCCTCTCATTGGCCAGCTTTAGGTTTGAGAATTATTTATATGCCTTTGTAAGTGAAATACTGAAAAATGCTATACTGTACTACAAATTACCAATTAAGTATCAAATTTATATTCTTTTAAACTGTAAAGTCTTCAAGCTGGCATTGCACTTCTTGTAACATCTATATTCTTCTTTATTCTTTGATCAGATATAGTAACTGATTTAAATCAGAATTATGTCATTGTTGAACTATTTGAGTCAAAATTCTGATGAGGCTGCTTGCATTTGATTAACATTTAACATCTGAAATTAAAAGAAGGAAAAAAATGAAAAAATATGTCACATATTTCAAGTTATCAAAACTATTGGTCTGTTATGGATATAGAAAATCATGTATATAGTGCATACTAAGTTCCAGTTTAGCTTGTTTAGTGGTGCCTCTTTAATCACCCTTGTACTGTAGTTTATCTCATTTGGGGCACATCCCCTGTGACGTATTCCCATCCTGTTGAAAAAGGAACTGGAGACCAGATAAATCAGGTGCCTTATGGGATTCTGAGAAGCCCTCTTTGCAGTCCAGCTCTGTAATGATGTAATGATGCTGTCTTGTTAAAACTCTCCTTGAATTTTTTTTTTCTCAAGTTGAATAATTTAGTAAGGGTCCATTTAGTTTAGATACTGTGTCAGCCTTTCACAAAGGACTGGCGTGGATTGCCTGAGCTTAACTCAGAGCATTAGCACTTGATGTTCATCCTGTACTTGAGTATGATGGACGGGAAGGTGGATGATCAAGTGAGAAGCTGATGCACTGCACAACTGAAACAAACAGGATTGATGAATAGATATTTTGAGAAAGATGTGCAGCTCTTTAAGGGCATTTCCAGTCATAAATAATGTTTGTCTCATATATCACGTCACTTAATCACGTCGCATACCATCCATACACCCAACTGCAGCGTGTGGATGTTCATATTCAGTTTTGTTCAAGAATTAATAATTTTGTAAAAGTGAACATATGAACACCGTACATGTTTTAAAATTGTTCTGTGGTTGCAAGTTTCATAATGTTGCCATCCATTTTAACTTAACAATTTGTTTTAAAAAGATAATTTTAACCAAAATTGAATTTACTGTTATGTCAGCATCGTTTATCTCTGGGTCAATGAGTCATGTGACGCCTCTATTCACTACTCGAGTACAGTTGGGTGTGTGGATGGTATGAGATAAACTGATCATAGGTGACGTGATTTCAGAGACAAACATTGAATATGACTGGAAATGCTACAGCCATTTGTACATTGCAGCTCCTCTGTACTTTATTGTTGCCATTGTTTTCACAAAGGGAGTGTAAGTTATTGAGGTGGTGCAGGTCCATTGAGCAGCGGAGAGCTTCTCTGTCCCTGTGGAGTCCTTATTCTAATGAACGGTCCATGCACAGTAATTCTCAGTCAATGAAGGTGTATGATGGTTTTGTTTAGTTTTGTCCATCAACTATACAGACAAACGACAGGCAAATTTACAGAATTGTTTCAAAACAGCAGTTTTCATAATCTGAAATTCTATCTAAGTGATTTATTAGTGTTATTTTCAGAAAAACAAAGTAAAAACATTTCTTACAACTAAAAAGTAAAATGTGTTACACCAATAGTTGTTTTTTTTTTGATTCTGCATAAATTCAGGAGTTTGCAGCTATATGCTAACTTATAAACATATTCTTTCAATGCTGATAAGACAAGAATACAAATTTCACCCTTTGGAGTTTTCTGGCAATTTCTATTGCAGCTCATTACAGTAGTCATGTGATAATGATTTAAAACATTGTAGATTATAGCTCTTGCTTCCCTGCATCATTGCAGATGTACAGGTTCACAGGGCTAATTTTAACCAACATCAGACATTTACTTTGCATTTAATATTCATCACACTTTCAAATTTATTTATGTCATTTTCAAATTTTTCTTAACAAGCCAGATGGTGGCACTTTAACAAACACATTGTAAAGTAAACTGCATGAATGATGGGTAATTGGTCTGGACATGTGAGATGTGTTTTTATCTATTGTCATTGGATGATTTTGTATTGTGTTGTATCTGTGTTAATATGTGTGCATGTGACTTTTGATCAGTCCGTTGTAAATTAGCAGCAACATACTCTACAGATCTTCATACCAATCAAAATGTGAATTTGGCTCTCACTTTTCTGTGGTTTCAACCAATTTTCTTTTCTGTACTTCCATGAGTGAGAGTCTTTCTCAGACTCTGGTCTGATTCTCTCCTTTACCTGAAGTCATCTGTTTTAACATAGCAACAAAAGAAACTTGTTGCAAAGGTGGTCTTGTTATTTCCTGTTTCAGCAATGGCCAACTGTCATTGCATTACTCTCTATGCACTCTTCCATTTCTGTCTCCCACACTCCTCATTCTTTTAATATGTTCCTCTTTTTAACTTGCACTCTTCTCTCTTGCACTCTTTGACTGTTGTCTTCATGCTGCTGTTGATGCTGTGAAGGAGAAGCTGCAAGTGTGGAGAAGTATGAGCCTTCACAGTGGCTGTATCCCAAAAGCTATCTGGAAACATCTGCCATAAAACAGACAGACAAAATGACATGTGCTTTGCTTATTTCTGCTGTACGTAACTCATATTGCTTGTCTTACACTTGTATTACAGATTGTACAAATACCAAAGGACTGCTAGTTAGTTGTCCAGAGACTATGAGTGTTATCCCTTTATCCTTCTCATCTACAGTGTAACGTTTGAGTTCCTTCTGTGTGTCTGCTTGCTACCCTGAGGCTCCCAGAAGCTCTACAGCAAATGGCCTGTTAGTCTTATCAGCACCTCTCTCCCCCTCTGCCTCACTTGGTCTCCTCCTTCTGCCTTCTCTTCTTCATCCTCCACCCCTTTGCCCCTCTCTCCCTGTCATCACTCGCTGTCTGGTACTTAATCCAATTATTCTTTCAAGCTGACACGCTCAGTAATTCACCGCAAACTCTATGGATGACGCCACTGTGCATCGCATACACACATCCTCACGCACATACAAACATGCATAACAAGAACACTGCACAGACAACATTATAAGCAAAGTTGCTGCAAATATTTCTCGCAAATGAAGGTTATGCAAAGTACAAATTCATGTTTGGAACATTTAAAAAAAGGATCAAATGTAGAACGTGCACTACAGGTTTTTCTGTTTGTTTTTTAAATTTATTTTAGAGTGCTCTAACAGAGGCTTTGGCCTCTGCTATCACTCTCTGATTCACTGTACCCTTCTGTTTCTATGTGTTGTCCTACACTTCCCTGCTATGTATGTACCAGTTAATGTGTCTGTCTTAACAGACACTCCGTCTGATGTAGAAGGTTCTGCTCCTCCTTTGTGTGTATGTTGATGTATTCTGTCATTAGGAGATCAAATTTCTTCAAAAGTCCTGTTATTTTTTCTTTAAAAGGATATGTTCAAGTAATGACTTGATTTCTAGGTAAAATTAGAATCATGATGAATTCTAGATTATGATTAATGTTAGTTCAGCATTAGGAACTTGGTTTAAGGTTTAAATTATAGAGTAAAGTTTAGGGCTAATATAGTTTTACAATACAGTAATAAAGAGTGTATATGTCTGTACTTAGCACTCATAATAGACTTGCAAATAGTCCTCTAATCCAAAATAAAAGCTATTTTGCTGTGTCTGTATATGACAGACTGCATCACTGCATCTTAAAAATACAAGTGCCATAATTTTGGTATACAGTAAGTAGTGCTGAATTCTGCAATTTTATCTCAGTGCAAATCTTAACAAGTATTTCTGCTGCTAAGGAGCACCAGGTGTCACAAAAGGAGCTGCGTTTGGTTGTTTTTGGTGCTGACACAACAACAGTCAAGAGTAACAGATGGGGTTTGTTGTGTACGTGTGTGCATGCGTGTTTCAGGGTGACTGGGACAAGAGCTGGGTAATGTAGGTGTTTGATCTGAATCTTAACAGAGGGAGTAGACCAGATCTATCCCTCTGTCTATCTGCAACATAATCTGTCCCCATGTCTGTTGATTTGTCTGGCTAGGGGAAGAGGTCTGGGAGATGTCGGTTTCTTTTATTGCCTATCTTATTTGCTGAGAGCAGTGGAGAATCTTGGTTCTCCTCTATTGATTTGGAGCTGACAGACTTTTGTTAACTAATTTTTCATGAATAACTGCTGGCATGTCTCTTCCTGCCATCCTTATAGAGAGTATATTTATTTCTGATAATCTGTAGACATTGTGCATAGATTATAAAGAAAACTTTTTTTATTTATTTGCCATTAAATAATGCTGAAATATATGCATATGTGCCTTATTTCTCTGTTTCTCAGACACAAGCCAGATGTGCAGCCTCACTGAATGTTGTTTTTCCTGTATTTAAGATATTCTCATGTCATAAATATTGTTTTTGTGTAGCGTGTTCCTTCTGCACATACAAGGTTGTACATTTCTATATGTGAAATCTGGGTAAGTACACTTGTGTCTTTATACCACTTTCACAAACAAGATATGAGGGAATCGTGACTCACTGGTTTTCGCAGCTTTTTAACATCCATCTGTGAGCCATAAACCATCAACACCAAATCCTCCTCCACTGACATCAGTGGCCCGCTTCCCTTTGCTCACCACTGTATGTGTGATGCCTTTGTGTTGTGCCACATCGTGCTTCCACACCCATATCATTCATCCTAACCTGACCTGTTTCCCACAGGGAGAATTTTTTTCTGGGGGAGGTTGGGGTGGGGTGGTTCTTCTTCCTGCTCTCTTCCTCCTCTCCCTCCCTCCTCCACCTTGTTTTCTACCTGTGTTTCAATATAATGTTTACCTGCTCCTCTTTGAATCTTTCTCATATCCTTGCCATTGTTTTCTGTCCGCTCTGCTGCTTTCCTCTTGTGGCCCCCCCCTCCCCCCCAGCCTGCCCCTTCCCTATCTATTCTTTTCTGTCTTTCCATCTCTCTGCCTCACTGTTGCGATTAACTGGGCTCTGTCTTTATGTCGTATGTCCTTTTAGGCCCACGCTGTGCATCGCTGGCTAATCGATCAGGACAGTAGTGTGAGCTCTGAGATGCCGGATGGCCAAGGAGTATGGCACTATGATGATGAAGTAAATATCTGCAACACGTATATCTGGCTTTTCCTACTTCTATATATTTATATATATATATGTATATATATTCTGTATTTATGACCATCTTGTACCTGTCACTTAAAGTTTGTGTCACTGTTGTTGCTCTGCTGTTGTTGTTGTTTTTTATCTTTATCTCTCTTATTTTCATTGTGTGTTGCTTATAGTATTGTAGTCCTGGTTCCTTTGACTTTCTAGTGTTGCTGTTGTGCTGTGAGCTGATTCAGTCAGGTGTCGTGGGATCAGGCTGGAGCTTTTTCTTTGTTCCTGTCCTTGCTTGACGTATTGTACTAACTTGCTGATTTTTAAAAATTATTTTTCATTTGGTTGTTTTTATTTTGAATTTTATTTATATATATTCTATATTTATATATGACATGATTGTGTATCTGTATCTATATTAACATCAATATTGGTGTCTGTGGTATCTTTGAAGTTAATGTTCTCAAGCAGCATATTACATGGCAAGAGTCCACGGGCAAAATATAGCTTTGATATATTTTCAATAGACCTGATACAAGTTTCAGTATGTCTGCGTATCCTTCCACACAAAGTACTTCATACAACACATGTTCTAAGTAGTGATAACAGAGAACAGACCAAGTATTTTTCCTGTGGGTTCTTCTGGTTTATAAAATATGCTTGTCATTTGTGTACCACTGTGTTCGTGTTTAGGGTTAAATCAAGCTGTGTGTATGTGACTGCAAGACAAAAACACA
>JANJYQ010091703.1:13577-24228 GCA_024605255.1 Rastrelliger kanagurta | reverse complement strand
GTGTGTGTGTGTGTGTGTGTGTTGTGCCAGGGCTGCAGTAATCAGCCTGGCCCAGCCCATACACTCTTGGAAGCTGCTGCAGGCAAATATGGCAGAGCATCATACAGCCACTAGAGGGCCGTTATGGCAAATGGAAATGTAAATAGTCCATTCTGGCATAATGAACAAATATTGCTCACAAATTTGATATCTTTTGCAAACACACACATAGAATATCTGTTTTGAATTCACAGTATTACACCTACCCCCCATTTGTCCCTTCTCAGACTTGCAAAGGCTCCTCTGGAAAATGAAAATGTTTTATACCGGGATATGACTATGGCTATTCTCAGGGATTCAGGTCATGGCCAACTGTACTTGTTTTATAGGCTCTTAAAGACTGAAGACTTACACTGGAAGTGTAAGGATCAGTAATTTCCAGTTCCCATGTGTATTAAAGTCCATGATGCTGCTTGCTACCATCTCTTCTGTTGACTTGGAGAGTATGTAGACCTCCATGTACCTCTTATAATTCACATATCTTGAGCCACTTCTTTTTTTCTTGCCAGTAAAGACCTGTGCTTATACTGAACCGACATGTACATGATCTAAGCTGGCTTCCTACTGGGGAACATTTTCAACTTGGTTCATCAGAGCAACGAAGCTGGAGGCTCAGGGTAAGCTCATATCTGAGACTGAGGTGTTGGAGAATGGGTTTTTATGCTATTTGTTTTTATGTCAGTTTCCCTTTTATTAACCATAACCATACTAACCATAACCATAACCATAAATTTCTGCATTTCATATGTGTGGTGTTAGTAGCACAGTGTATGTGAGAAGCAGTGAGAACAGGGGCCAAATAAGGGCAAAGAGTATGACAGGCTGAGGAAAGACAGCTGACAGACTATCAGTGTTTATGTTGATTCCTCCCCCACTTTTTTTTTAACCAAAGTCTCTGTTCACTGAGACGTCAGGACATGGGTAATAAACCAACCACAAGCAGCACACGTGGACAGCTGTAGTCCTTTATCCTGCCAACAAGAGGACTCGACACAGGGTGCAGAGGGCACGTCTGTCCCAAACCTAAATCAAGCCTGTTACAAAACAGGAGTGTGTCCTTTGCTTTGTAATGACTGGATCTTCCCTCAGTAATTGAGATTCCCTCCCCTAGGAAGAGTTTGTCTAAGATACCATATAAGATCTTGCACATCTTTGCACTCTGGAGCAGATTTTTGTTGTATGTTGATTCCCTGTCATACTTTTAGTATGCTTTTGGTGAAGTATGTCTCCATAGAAGACCTCTGTCATCACTCACTAAAGTCTGCCACGCTTGAATCAGGTCTTATCAACAACGAGCTGATATCATTGCTCTCCTCATATGTGTTGAAATGGTCTGAAGCAGAAGAGGTTTATGTCAGAGGGTAAGAGTTTCAGTTCTTTTTAATGGGAGACCATGGGATAATTTGTCATGTCTTCATGGACATTAGTGTCTGTTGTCCCCTACTCCACATTCTTTGGCAGTGGAGCTCTCATCACTGTCCAAACTCAATACTGTGGACAGCAGAGACAACCCATGTGATGTTTTTGCCCAGGTCACGGTCCAGTGCCACTGAGTAGTGCGTAGCCTTCTTTCTACATTGCCCCCTCCTTCCCTTCTCCTACAAGCATTTATCTCTCTGCATGGTTTTGGCAGCGATGTGCTTTTCCCAGCATTTAGCCAGGAGAGGGAGAGAGGAGGGGAGAGATAGAAAAAAGAAGGCCTTTTCAAGCGAGGAATGACGGACGCTTTATTAAAAGAGGCAGGGCTTTTTGAGAGGCTGGCCCCTCCATGCTCCCCCCACCCTATGTGTCTGGCCCATTGTCACAGAGCAGTGGCAGCAACCACCCCCCACCCCCCACCCCCCAGGCGCTTTGTCACTGTAAGTCACTGCACAGACTGAAACAGAACCACTCTGAAAAAAATACATCCATTCTCCAAAGTACTCTATTCTGGTATTGCCTGGCCCGTGAAAAAAAATTATTGTCTTGCTGTCACAAAACATACAGGAGACATCGAGATGGACGTGACATGTGTGGAAGAAGGGACAGGAGAAAGAAGGGATAAAGTTGGGGTGACGCACAGTGTTGAGGTGCAACAAAACCCAAAAGGTGGTGAGGATGTATGAAGTGGAGAGTAGAACATTGTGTGATGGAGGATAGAATAAAGATGAGAGAAAAATGGAGGAATAGTAAAAGAAGCTTGCGGCAAAAAGTAAACTGGGGCAAAGCTAGAAAAAAAATTTGTGACACAGACAATAGAAAAAAAAGGAAGAAAAAGGTTGCCAAAACATGAACCAGGATGCAGGCAGGACACCCATGGTGAGAGTGTGGGGTACCCATTGGTTTTCAGCTGTGTGTGAAATGTGTGTCTTTAGATACAGGCAGCATTCCTCCAGAGATAAACCCCTGGGCCCCCCATCCCCTCACCCCCACCCTCCCCTGTCTCTCCACCCACTTCGCTGGGTCTTGCTTACTCAAGTGTGTGTGTCTGGGCGTGTGTGTGTGTGTGTGTGTGTGTGTGTGCGTGTGTTCATGTTTACGTTGGACGGGGTTCTGTGTGCCCTGTACCACAGCACTTGTAGGGGGTAACAGAAAAGACAGCTGTGAATTTGAGAGAAACAGAAAACGTAAGAAAGAGAGTGGAGGGCCAACAGGCATGCCAGTCAAGACCGTCACTTTTGGAGTGAGTACCACAAACTCTGCTATTCTTCGTCTCCTCTTTACCTTTGCTCCTCTACTGCTCTTTCATGTCACCTCTTTTTCTTTCACTCTCTGTATCTTCATATTATCTATCTCTAATTTCATTTCAGCTCTCATTTCATTGCTGTCATTTTTTTAATGTTTTATTCTGTTACAAAAATCTTTAGTTGCATTTTTCTCAGATATAATGCACCTGCCAATGTTCCCTACAGTATCTTTATCCTTTCATACCAGACAGTGATTGGCCAGTAATTTTGTCAGTCTTAAACCTTTTTCATATTTACTTTGTCTCTAACACATTAATATTGGTGCTTTGGTATTTACTGTTTTGTTCATTTTATTCTTTTTTTTAATTATTTACCACAGGCCTCTATTTCTCTGTTTGCAAAGTTCTATTCTGTTTTCTGTCCCTTCACATCCAACTGTTGGAGACTAGTCCACTTGTTTTCAGTCTTGAATATGCCTTCATCTTTCAGACTGACACTAACAAAGAAAAATGAAGGAGACAAAGATGCAGGGCATGGGGTTGTTGTGCAAAGAAATTATCTTAATCTGTCACTTGTGAAATACTTTCTAACTTCCTATGGTTTTTATCAAAGCTTTTAAGATGATGAGAAATGTTACCAATATCTATAAAGTTAATACACAGGGAAACATAACATCTCTCGATCGATGTCATTAGATGGAGCCCCCCCATTGCAATATGGGAGGGAACTTGATTGGTTGGGAGTATCTTTGAGAGTTTTGATGCATGTGCATACAAGATTAGTGTAAGTGCGTATGTGTGTGGGTGTGTATCATGTCTTGTTTTGCTCTTTAATCTTGTTTTTGACTTCACTTGTCCCTCTGATGTTCAGATTGTATGATGTCAACCTGGATTAGTTGTGGTAAGTAAACTGGAGGTCAGCAAATTGATTAGCAGGTCAATTAATGGGATCCTTTCAGTGTGGCTTCACTGAAGACTATAAACCGTTTAATTGAGTGAGCCAGCAGAGCTACCAGCGATACAGGGTACAAGTTCATAAGGACCTGCTGCCTGGATGTGAGTGAGTGCGTAATTTTCTAACTGGTAGGGCTTACCTGGAAAAAATGTTCGCAGCAGTTGTGAAGATTAACTGTAGATGATGCAACTTGCAGAAATGTGTGAAGATGAATTGCAGCCAAGTCAGTGGAGTTTAATTATCTTATAAACTTCTGTTATCTTCTGCTAACTTTTTGCCCTGTCATTGTATCATTTAGTTCCTCCCCAAAAATGAGAGAAATTTGTGAATTTGTGTGAACAGACAAATTGGTCAATATTGAAAAATTGCTATCGAAGGATGAAGGGAAAATTGTGACTTAAAATGGCTAAAATACCCTAAAAGTAACATGTTAGATTTTACTTTTACTTACTGCAGTGGAAAAATAGTTACAAGTCTTTCATGAAAATCTTATGCAAGTACAAGTACAACTATCATACTCACTCATATTATCATAATATCAAAAATAGGACCCATTGTGTTCATGCACTAAATAATTGGTGCTTTGACATGTAATGTTGTAGCTGGTTGTAGATGAACTAATTTAGCTGTTATATTCATGCTGAGTAATTTAATCTTTTCCATGCTTAACAGATCATTTGTTTTAAAATGAAATGACATATAGTTAAATAATATAAAATGGAAGTACAGTACTTTAGTAAATGTACTTCAGTGGGGTTTTCTATTGTTATTTTAGCAATACATACTGAAGCAATATTCCCTTTACAGTGTAAATGTAACCTCTTTTATTGGTGGTTCAAAGCTTTTGTTTAGCTGCCATTTTATGGATTATAGGTCAGTCTATATCTGGATGCTCTGAAGTTGCTTATATATTCTTTTTCTACTTTCACACTGCTTAATTTTGTATAATTGTTGTTGTGTTACTGTGCAGTAAACCACAGGATGTTTACCATATCTTGATGCTATTCTCCATAGATTCCAAACCCTATCTCCACCCTATGTCTTTCACCCTCTTTGTCATCCCCACAAAAGATCACAATAACCGTGACAATCTCATCTGCAAGTGCAGTGGCTGCAGAAGGGCCAGATATAAAGAGACAATCAATGAGTAAAGCAAGGACAAACAGTGGGATACAGAGAGGGGGGAGGCTGGGAGTGTGAGAAAGTAAATAGTAAAAATGGGACAAGACGCTTTGGTATAGTATATGGGGTGCAGAAACAGATGCACAAACGGTTAGACAGATTTACATACAGACAGACACTGTAGCATGGGGGAATGTAATGGTTCCATCCCAGTGTTTGAGTTGCTTCCTGTAAGTGTGTCCATAGCTGAATGGTCCCATGAGTCTAAGTCTGACTGACTTTACACTTACTCCATCTATGTAGCCGGAAACAGCACTGTGTGTGCTCAACCTCTTCAAGCAGCCTGAGAAGTGAAAGCAGAAATGGAGGTCTGTGAAACAAGGACAGAGAAAGAAGATCAATTTCTAGAACAAATGCAAGTCAGCAGAATTGGGCAATGAAATAGCTGTTTAAGCACTCTGCAGGAATTTCCATATTCACTCACTGCTCCCTGTTGCTCTAAAATGTATATAAACTATCCAGTCACAGTAGTTTATATATTTAAACTAGTATGACTGGATAGTGTATTTAGTTTAAATACAGTGAGATTTTGAATTTTACAGGAGTAAAAACTGCAGACATCGCCAGGAGCTAGTTGTGTTTACATACAATTGTATTGTATAAGTTCAGGAAATTATTGCAAGTAAAGCAGGACTTGTAACATGCTAAACATTCAGTAGGCATTATTTTCACCTTTTCATTGGGTATACAAATAGCTATTCTGGCACTTAAAATATTTATGATTTGCACCTGGTGCTGTGCCTGCAAATTCATGTTGCTGTTGTTGTTGTGTGTATGAAAGAAAGAAGAGGATAAAGAAAGGGACCATGTCTGTATATTGTGAGTTTTAGGTTAACTTTAATATAAATGCTGAGATTCTTTGAAGCAGATAATCTTCAAATAGTGTGATTAGAATTCAGTGGAAGAGCTCTAGGGTTTATGTCTTGATTGCACTGGTTAGATGGTTGAACTTCCTATACCACACATTAAGATCTTAGTCTGTGATGAGGTATCACAATGATAATGTTCCATTTTTAGTGTTAGGCGTAAAAAAGGAAGCGCTGTAAACTATAGATCCATAAAATTTAACAAAAGAAAATATTATTGGATTTCAGTTAATAGGTGTAGACATATGTAAAGCAACAATTCATTGAGCTAGAAACATGATCATGATCTGATCATGAAACAATGTTTTCCACATCACATCAGATCTGTAAAATGTATTTTATTATTCCACATTTTGGGCAGAGGGGGAAGGGTAACTGCTTACACAAAGATTTAATACAGATAGATACTATTCAGGAGCTAAAACAGCCATTTCAAGCACACTGTGGAAGCATCACTGTGTTCTCAAATCCTGATCTTTACAATTAGATCACACACATGACCTATTCTTGGTAAATATGATGTTTCTTCAGGTCCAGCTGTCCATGGCAGAGGCTTGTCATGACCAGGGTGTTGATTTCAGGCATGCCTGCTTGTGCATACACACACATACGTACACATCGAGTTTTCAAACACTGCAGTCCACCGGCGAGGGGATGATGTCATTCTTTCTGCTGCAGCACAAGTCGGGGGGAGGTGTAAGAAGCAGGAGATAGAGAAGGGAAGAAGGCAACAGGCATTGATATAAAGATGAGGAGAAGTGAGTTCAGGACAGAGAATTTACTATGATGAGATAGAAGAATAATTTTACTTGGCAATTCTGAGCTTCATAATGAGTAACCTTGTACAGCCTGAGGACAGTTGCATGCATGTTGCACGACAGTCATGTGCTGAAACTGCTAATGTTAACGGTGGAGCTGTTGAGCAGGTTATTGTCTGTTCCTTCTGCTTCAAACATTGTGATTAATGGGCTTGCTTGTTTCTGCTCAGCCCCAGAAGCTCATCCACTCTCTGGAAATAATCAGAGAGGGACACATTCATCTCTAAATCATACCGTAATCCAGCAAAATTCAAGAGTATTTACCACAGAACATTTTTGGAGTGCTTTATGTGTGTGTTTCCACTAGTACACACTGTTTGCATGTGCACTGTACATGTTTATTTCTGAGTTAAGGGATGGGTGTGGTTCCCTTGCATCCTTATCACATCGCACCACACACCCACTCCTTGACGCAAACAGATATACACAGAAACATGAAGACACACATAAAAATGCAGAAGAAACAAGTTGACCACTAGGTAAGAAAGTAAATTTGCTGTAACCAGCCGCATCTTGCTTGCCGTCTTGTAACCTTCACCAGACTGTTGGAGGGCAATGGTGTGAGTCCAGGGGGGTGGGACGCCTGCAGAGGGGCCTTAGTCATGGTCACCATGGTGTTACCATGCCACCATATTGTGTTACTGTAGGCTGTGTGTGTGTGCCTTTGCATCAATTGTATTTGCTCCTTTTTTGATGACAGAATTTTTCCTGTGTCACTATGGTAGTTTGCAAACATTCCCTGTCCACATTGTGCTACAGTGCAAATGTTGGCAGTTTATACCCATACAAAAACAATTTTGTGAAAATCATGAGGTCTTCCATCTAATATTTATGTTTTGCCTCCAGAATACTTCCAAGTGCAAGAGTGAATGTAAAAGTGAATGTTTTCAATTATTAAGCTTTCAGTGCATTAATAAATCAGATTCTTAGAAACTTTTGTGAATGTTGGTGGCATATGACATATTTGTCCTTAATTTGGCCCCATGCAAAGCCTTGCATAAAAGTTGCACAATACATCTTTTTCTGAAAGCCTTTTTCACATGGTTGCACTGTAGCACAATGTGGACAGGGTTTCTAATTATTCTTATTTTCTCAAACACATACACGCACACATTCACACAAAAATTTATGTGACCAAACCAGACTGTTTAGGCATGATGTATCTTAGTATCGTGACTGTAACTCCAGTGACAGGTGAGTGTGTCTGCTTAAAAATGGGTGGTGTACTGGGATCAGTTTGTTGTTCTGCATTAGTCAGGAAGGAGGACACCTGTAGGTTATCATCTTCTTCCAAAAATAGTTAACAAGAGTGTATTCAAAAAGTAGAAAAAGGGGGAACATGGCTTAACTTGGTAAGCCTTGGTAAGCAAACTAGTCCAAACTAGAGACATACTATAGAGTCTCAACAACATGAGTTGAAATGAGAACATGCACTTTTATCTTTTCTTATGTGTCTTATTTTGCATATGTATCTTAATACTGTAAATATTATATCATAGTACTATATAGGAATCTATTTTTCCTTTGTGTGTGCGTGTGTGTACCATTATCTAATCAATGTTTTGCAAGTCAGTAAGTGTGTGTGAGTGTGACACAAAGGCTTTGTACTGCAGTGTATATTAGTCTCTTAGTCTGTGAGTGACTGGAAAATTGTGTGTGAGTAAATGCTAAAAACAAAAACATCTCATGAAGAGAATGGCAATGACTCAAAGGCAATGGGCTCAGCAGGAGTCGGTGTACTTGCACAGAAGTCCTGGATTTATTATTTTACACACAGGAGGCTGCATTCTGTATGAAGTTCATCTGATAAGTGGAAAATGTGCCACTGTACATTTTATCTCTGCATCAGATAGGAGAAGCAAACAGCTCATTATATCTGCAACTCAGCCATCAAGTGACTGTCAGATTGTGTTTTGTTGCTTCATTCAGCTGGAACTTTTCCTTCCAAAGTTTCTCATTCCTCTCCCTACCTTTTTTTTTTAAAGTGACCTCTCTTCTGTGCCGCTGGTGTCATGCTGAGGCTATGTTGTGTCATTTGTTGCTATGCCTCTACTTCAGGCATGTGGATCTTTTATCCTTTTTACTCAAGATCGCTCCCTCTCTGTCAAAAGAGGACCAACAACACTGTCACAACAATAGACAACACAGTATAAGGCTCTGTGTTATGAAACAGAGAAAATTAGCTGCGGTGGTGTTTTTTGATTGGAAACTGTGAGCTTTGTAAATAAATTTATTCTCTTCATTTGTGTGAATATGCACACACTGAATGATTGGACTGCTGTTTTTTTCCTGACCAGCTTGCTGAGATAACTGGTTAGATGGAAAGTGATGTAGAGAGGGGGTGGCCATGGGCCAGAGAGGAGATTATGTAAATGAAATGAAAAAGGTGCAGGGTTTGCCACTGTTGAGTTTCTGCCTGTGGTTCTCCCTGTTGGTCGCTCCTGTTTCTCCCCCTGTGCCGCATGAGTGATCCTGTTTCAGCAGTACCCCTGCCTGCCTGGGAGAGGCATGAAGCTCACAGACACAAACAAAACACAGACAAAAACACCAGACGTGCCATGTGCTGGCCCGTGAGCCAGGACTCGCCAAACCCTCACTCTCTCTTTTTCCTTTCCCCATTCACCTTGTCTCTCTCCTCCTCTCTCATTCACACGCACACACACACACACACACATAAATACAGAGTCCAGAAAAAGAGGCAACAGTCTGCTGTTGTCTGACAACAGACAGCAGAGCCTGTCAGCATTATCCCACTTGCCTTATCACCTGGGTACAGCACAAAAGATTGACTTGTGGTTTTGAAAGGCCATGAGACCAGTTTACACTCAAAGGGTGTATGTAATCAAGTCACCTGTGTGGCTAACACAGACACATTTCAATTACAGATGCAGGTTTTCAAACTGTTCTGTCCAAAATTTCAAGGGAAGAGCCACATGAGAGGAAAACTGATGGATTACCATCATCTTGAGTGAATTCAGTCCTTTAAATAACTTTAAAAAATTAACCAAACTATGTCTCCCTCTCTACTTTCCCTCTCTATTCCTCTACTTCATGTGTCTCTCGCTGTCTCTTATACCCTGCACCCCCTACCCTTCCGCCCTCTTTCCCTTTCTGTGTTTTCCTTACAGGCAGATGCTGGCAACAGTTTTCTCCGAGCGGCCCGTTCTGGCAACCTGGACAAGGCCTTGGAACATATAAAAAATGGCATTGATATTAACACAGCCAATCAGGTGAGACAGCCTCATGGTCTCCAGCTGAATTAGTTTAAAAAACATGCAAATTCATCAAATAATCATCCAACATATTTTATTCATACCTGCAATTCTTGGCCTTTTATTCATGGTGGGATATTTCTTCTGTCAGCAAAACGAATCCTCAGTTTTGCTGCTTTTTAGTGTGGGGCAAAAATAGTATTTAAAAAAAGTATTTATGTGCTGCTGTCAAGTCCTGCCAGGGTATAGTCTCCCTCTCTGCTCTCTAACTGATTAAATAAAAGCACAGGAGGTGGGTGGACTGCACATTTGCCATTTAAATAAAGAACAGCAAAGTGCGAATGGAAAAGGTGAAACATTTTAGCTGATGGCATTTCCAAACAATTAAGTCATTTGGTCTTGATTAGATCAAAACAGAAAAATGCCTTGCAGTAATTTTATCCTATAGCATGCACTGATAAAGTGTTTTAAATTAAGAATTTACTTTCTGTGTCAATTTAAATAGTCACTAGGATGAATTGCATAAGAAATATTTGATAAGTTTATAGCAAATGTATTGTTTAATTTGGGGTCTAATTCGTAATCTGTTTGCATTATATTCTCCATGTATTCCATCTTTTTTTCTGCATAATGTGTCTGAAGTGATCACTGTGCCATTGTGTGCTTGTTTGCCACCTGTGCACTCAGTCATGCACTGCAGTATGTGCATGCTCAGGTAGACTGTTAATCTGTGGCTGAAAGTGGCAGGTGAAGTTTACAGGGTCTCAAGGGAAAGCAACAAATGGGGCAGGGGCTTCTCCTTTGCCCCGTCTCTTCCATCCTGCCTCCTTTATTCTGAAGGTTGTTCCCAGAGTGTCCAGGAAGAGACAGCATTAGTGGGTTAAGACTGCTGCCCTCAGGCTACTGAAACTTGG
>JANJYQ010091616.1:4910-14931 GCA_024605255.1 Rastrelliger kanagurta | reverse complement strand
ACTAGAAAAACAGACCTCCACCAAGGCAGCTCATTTTGCCTTCTCAGTCATTAGAATGGGGACAGTCCATTTATGCAGTTTTGGTGCCAGAAAAAAGGATTAACCAAGGTTTACTTTTTTCATAACGCAATGTGCATCTGGCAAAGTGCCACAGTGACCAATGACAGAAGCTCTCATGCAGATTCCTAGTGGAGCATATGTTGTAAATTGAACAGAGCAATTCTAGAGTTTGTCTTATGATCTTTAATGAGACAGCTGTGATAACTTTGCAAAATTGGAAAATTCTGTCTCATAAAATCCTTTAATATGCTCTGTTTTAATATAGATCTGTTTTTGGTCTTAACACCTGCTAACACTTTTGTTTTTTCTGTGTGTTTTTTTCAGTGTGGCCTCTGATTTCTTCCAGAATTCATTAGCATAACATATGAAGTTCATGTCAGATAGAAAGAAACACATTAATCATCATTCATCATTTTCAATACTATTTTATCAACATCATCAAGAGACCAGTGGACCTTGTTTTTAAAAGAATCTAACACAGCCCCAAAAATCTCACTGAGGTACAACAAAGGAAAGGAATATGGGACTGGCAAGCAAGCAACATAGAATTATGCCTCAAATATGTCTGAATACTCAACCATAATACTTACTGCACCTATCTACTTACCTATCTGTAAATAATGAATAATGCATCAAAGAAAGGGATTCTTTCAGTTTAAATGTATATGTTACACACAAGAGGCCATGTTACTCTCTCAGTACACACAATTCTGTTACAGAGAAAAGGATGGCACTCTCTTTACAAGATAAAACAAAGCTTTGAATGATGTCAATCAAACATAAAATCTTCTGCCACTGGTTTTCCAGTTTAATCCTGTTGGGTCTTTTTACTACTGTGTGTCCTCAAATCACACGGTTTGTAAAAAAATTTTTCAAAAGACATGCCCATAGCTTCTCTAGAAATAGGATGAAAAAAAATATTATAGTTACAAAACATGTATAGCAGCCCCTATGTTTGCATTCAAAACACCTGTCTGACACATGCAATAAATAACAAGGATAAGATGATGTGTCGTTCACACGCCTAGCCATTATCAGAGACCCCGTTTTATGTTGTCAACTGACCTCTGAATATAGCAACAACAGCACTTTGGTATGTGTCTACAGCTACATTCATGGCAATAAAATGTTTACATGTCTGACATTTTGACACAACTACTACTTGTATCTACACATGTTGACAGCATGTGAATTTATGGCTTCAGCTTTCATCAGTGCATCTGTACACAATAAAGTCAGCAGCTGTCGATATGTAAACAGTGTTTGGTAAAAATATTTTTCAAGATAAGCGCCATGGTAATGACCAACTATACAAATATAACCATTAGAAGTCAAATGTGTAGACAACAAGATGCTTTATGCATTGAACTAAAGCATTTGTCACTGCTTGTTTTTGTGTATGAGATTTCCCACCCTCTGGAAGAATTTTTCCAGCTTATTTTCATGGTGTCCTCTTGCAGCACGGGTGAGATTATGTTCAATAGCTGTCTCAGCTTCTTGAAGGTTTTTGTTTTTATCCTGAGACCTGAAGCTGTGTGCATAGCGAAGTGGGTGTTTCTTTTCAAATGTGCATAAAGACTCATATCTATTGTACATGTGATTCTCAGCTCCTTTGTCTTTGCTCCAGCTTTCTTGGTCAAGTCCAGGTCTTGCACTTTTGTGAGACATTTGCGGTGGATGCTGGTACTCCTCAGTTCTAAATCGAGGTTTTGAATACTTCAGATCAACTAATAACTGGTTGCCTTCTGCACAAGACCTGATTGAGCTGGTTGTACTTTGGTAATGTTTACCTCCTCTATCTTTTATCTTCTCCTCATTCTCAGCTGTTATTGTGTCTGTACTGTCCTCTGACGTTACACTTAGTGTTTCCATAGTTCTTGATGAATCCTGTTTTTTCTCTGGTATGTTTAATAAAGACTTTATTTTCTTGGAACTCTTTTTTAGAAAATGCTGAGAGCCTGTGCTGTTGGATTGAACTGTCAAATCTCTGTTGTTTGCATCTAGAACAGCTGCAGACACAGACCTGGCTGGTGGCTCCTGCCATTTGCCCTTTGTGTCCTTAATATTCTTGACATCATAATGAGAGACAGACCTCTGATCTTCGTTCAGATTTAACCCATATCCTCCATTCTGTGCATTGATCCCTGCTGCACTTCTATTAACTTGCAACCTTGCAAAAGCTCCATACATGTGACTTGAGGATTCATGTGCGTATTCAGTGTTTGATCTTGGATCTGCCACACTGTGTCTTTTGTGCCAGTTGTCTGCCATGATGTCAGGGTTTTTAATCATCTGCCCACCTTTAGCCCTCCCTAGGCTAGTGTATACGGAGTGGTAAGGGTTTCTCCCTGGGCCATAGCTTGTATTATTCCAAGAGTCATCTAATATCTGCAAACTTTGTCTTTTCAGCATGAATTCGTCATTATTCATCCTACTCTCAGCTGCTGCAGTTTGATTCCACTGTGTTGATGAGTAGTATGCAGGAGTGTTTGGTGCTGCTGAGCCACGAACACATGAGGACATGCTATTTATGTGTCTGTTTGGCTCCATTTGCTCTGGCATGGTGGACCTGAAAACAAGGGAAGACCTCATTCTTCCCTGCTTGAAACCATTACTGTTGTCCTGTGGTTCAAACTGGTCTAAATAGTCAGAAGAATCTCCAAATGGGATATCTGGGTTTTTGAGGTAAGACTCGATCCTCCATGTGCGCATGAATGATTTGGATGTATTCTCCAGTGTTGGCATGTTCTGCTGCATAGATAGAACCTGTTCATCATTGCAGTTGTAAGGCTGACGCATGCTTTGACCTCCGTAGATTGGTGGGATTTGTAAATAATTGTCTTTGTGATAGTTGTTTGTCCCATTTCCCATATCTCTAGAGATATTCCAGTTGCTTGCTCTGCATCTCATGTCCTGTGGGATACCTCCATCTTGTCTCTCCCCAGCATAGCTATGCCTTTTCAAGAAGTTTGCCATCTCTGCAGACTGGAAGTGGGGCATCTGATTTTGTGCACCAATCCCATTCTCAACCACAGGTCCAAATTCAAGTTCTTCCTCAAAGAGCCTTCCTTCAAGGTCTCTTGTGCCTAGTCTCCTCTCGCAGGTCTTTCGATAGACTGTGTCCAGTGTGTGCCTCAGCTGGTCCCTCCGGTTGATATTTTGGGCAGCGTGAGAGGCACATTTTGGCAATATCTGTCCATGTGGCCCATTGAGTTGGAACAAGCCTTCCGGGGGGCACAGTTCAGCTGGCACAGTCGAACGGGCATAGAGTGTTCGAAACTCTTCATCATAGGACTTCACCAGATGGCCTGTAATGACTTGCACCATGCTCAGATTGATCTTTTCAAATGACCAAGTGAAGCTGTAAACAAACAAGATATATTTTTTATATCGGTTCACTCAATGTGGAGGAAACAGATTGAAGTATGATGTAACACTATTGAAAATTGCTTCGTTAATGCTCTTGTTAATACAAAAAAATGAGAATTTCTTCTTCAATCCAATCTATTCATAATTAAATGTCTTGAATGTTTTTTTTCCATATTCATTAACACAATTAAATTACAGATTGATTCTCAAGACTGATAAGAAAAGACAACAGCAATTTTACCTCACAAGTGCTTTAGTGTACACCTCTGTGATCACCATCACAAATACTCAGCTTTATTTACCTGTATGAGCCATAGATTGCTGTGTGACAGTCGACTAAAAGAAACTTCTGCTCAACTGCACCGTGAAATTTAGCTCCTGATCGACAGAGGTAATCCTGACCTCTCACAGTCCGCACCCTCATGTTCTGTGATCAGAGAAATGAAAAGAATATGTCAGAAAGGCTAGTCGCAGTAAAATGTAATACAATTGTCAATCATCATAATTATGGGTGTGTTTATATCTTTAGTGTCTCCTGCCCAGATAAATTATTAGGACTACACCCAAAAAACAAGAGAGACCAGGTTTTGACTTCAGGCATTTCTTTAACAATGAGGCTCAATATTGATTTTGAGGATCATATAAAGNNNTACTCAATTTATTGTTTTAGATTGACAGAAGCTTGTTAGTTTCTTATGATGCTTTGGCATCAATAAATATTCTTAATTGTAATATATGTCACATTAACTGTAGTGTCATTTGTGTGTTTTTAATCATTGAACTTACCCTTAACTGTTGAATTTTTACATCTTGATTTTCAGCCATTGTGAGGAAGCTTTTCAAGTGGGAATCAGCCAAAAGCACATAGACTGGAACTCCTCGTATGGAGGCATCAACAGTTTCTTTGAATATGTCCACATCAGTGAACCTGTCCATCACAATGGCAATGACCTGTGAGGACAAAGTGAATAAATCATGATCAGTTAAATGTGCTCAATCTGATAGTACATAGAAACAGTTTACACCTGTCAAACTTGTGAATGGCTCCTTTAAGTGCACACACAGTGCACATGAAAAGGGGTGGCCAAAAACCTCTGAAGAAAATAGAGTTGTTAATGTAAATGGAAGGCAGAATGTAGTGAGAGAAAGCCAATGTGATTTTACAGAGATCAATACAAAAAAGGGAAAGAGAAATGTTGAATAAATATTTTCTATCTATGATTAACACATCATGTATTGATTCCAGATCCAGTTCCGTCACCCAGTTAAGCATTTTAAGTATTTGAGGGCCAGGTTGAAGCCTTTTCTCTCTGTTCTTTAAGATCAGTGATCCAGCTAATGGAATCAATTAAAATAATGAGAACTTTGAGAACACTGAGTTTTATGAAGCAGCAATGCCATACTGTGCTAAAGTTGCATGAAATGAACCCTTTAATGAACTCATGTTTGACTGTTGCATGTTGAGTAGATTAATTTCTTCCCCTTTCTGTTGAGATTTCCTTTAAAATGTTGATGCTTCAGATGAACTGTGATAAGGGTTATTTATATACTATTTATATACCAACAAAGCCAAAAGCACATATGTTTCAATATTATTTTACCATCCAAAATTGCTGTTTTGCCAGAGATAAGATATTGCAGCTGTTGTATCCTATGACATAATTTTACTCATTCAATTTGGATTACTTTCACACTGAACTAGTTGTAATTATGGGGAGCAGAGAGAATGGTGTCATTAGTCTTTTGTGTGCTGTAAAAAGAGATGGAGAAGACTTTTTTTTCTTTTTTCAGTCTTGTGCTGTACTATATGTGCTGGCTTAATTAAGAGCTGGTGCAGCAATAACAAAGTTGTAAGAACAGTGTAATACAAGTTTGAGCTTCAGTATGAAGCTTGTTTATGACTCATTGTGACACAGCATGAAAAATAAATGAGGCATTAATTGTGTAAAGCTTTGTAATGTTGGGTTTTTCATGGGAAGAAAGTATGGTTCCCACACTTACTCCCTATGATGGTAAGTTGCAAAACCTGATTTTGGCAATTGATAAAAGCATATATTTCTTGCCACTGAATAGAGAAAGCAACAAAAATTGCCTTGAGGAGGAAAGGTACTTGGAACATACTCTACAGGAGCACAGTTTGCAAATTAAACTCAACAGAAAAACAGTGCGTCAGAATCAATTTACTCTGGAGCAAACTTTTTTTCTCCCCTTGCACATTATTGTTGGTAGTGTCCATTACCTGTCTTGCATCCTGAATATGCTTCCGAATCACCTCTTTGATTGTAGGGTTGTTTAGTCTTGGTGGATGAAAGAGCAGATCTATATTTGTTTGCAGTAATTCATGCATGACCTCTGGCCACCCTAAATCCAAATCTGGTGTGTCCACATCCGAGTGCATAGGCCAGTACGTCCCTGAGGATGATTGGCTGTCTGGTGGGCCATCGACTTCTTCTGTTTGATTTTGAGGTGGGAGCAGTTCTACATTTGAGGTGATAAAGAGAAGCTCTTCTTCAGAGAGAAAGCTCCCGATACGTTCTCCCTTGAGGAACTCATGGTAACTGTCTCTGCCGTCATTAACCAATCGATCAATTGCCAGGCGATATGATTCCTTGTAATGGGGTTGGATGTAATTCTCATGTTTGAATTCTCCCTTCAAGGAAGACAGTGAGGAAAACTCTGGAGACTCCATCGCTCCACACAGCTGCAGTTGGACCTGTCATAGATTAAAATTGATGAGAGCATTATGACATGATGGAAAGTGCAACAAAACTGGATCTTGTCAAAGTCTGCTATAGCACATGGATACTAACCATAATGTTTATAAGATGTAAATATCAATACACTGTAAAAATCCTCAAATCTGTGATTACAATTGAAATACCAGGCTTCATTTCTCATTGCCTAAGGTTTTCAAATTATTTCAAACCTGCACTATTAAATAAATCAGATATTCATTTTTTTTCAAAGCACAATGTGTGATATAAATGTAAACCAAACACTCCTGCTGGCACTCACAAATTAGTACACAGCCAACCAATTGATAACATCTAAATGCTTAATGATTTCTAATGGTTTTACTATAGAGACTTTGGAAGCAGGCTCACATTCCTTATAAACAAAGTGGGAACTATTGGGTGACTAGACTTATAATTTATACTGTATGTTAAGGAATCAGTTTCTCATGTTTGGATATCTGTAATATACACTTTCTTAATATATGAATAATGAATAAGCTGATAAATAGCACACTATCTCAATAAATCAAGTCGTTTGAAGTTAACTAGCAGTTAGTTTGGTCTGTTTTTACTTGTTTTTTGCAGTTAAACAGGGCAATGTGTACCTTTTTGTAAAGGTTCCTGGGTTTGTTTACATTAGGACTGCTTATACAACAGTAATGTAAAGGGTTACATGTTTTCCAGTATAATGGGGTCAAAACCACAGCAATAAATGTTATTTCTAAGGGTGAAAGAAATATTCAGGAAGCCACATCATGAAAACTGACTCATATTGAAATGCTGGACCTGTTCAAATTTAAAAAATGACTAGTGGTGCATGCCCAAAGGGGGAAAATATATTATTGCACCTGTCAGGTTGAGGTGAGGTAATGAAACCAGTAAAATAAATGTGACAATTGTGCTGCCACTTTTAGTTAATGATTCAGTATTTTTCGGATTATAATTCAGAGTTCAGTGAGGCTCATTGTATCAAAGAATCCTTCCACACATATCCTGTCTCTCATCCAATTAGTTCTGACTTGCTATACTTTTGGGGGACTTTGAAACAAAGAGGAGTAATGAAAATCAGAATTTTGTTTCCTTTATTGCCAACATCAAAAGCTAAATGTACATGACACTAACACTAGCCTAGGCTAATGAGACTAATGAGGAACACTTTATAAATGGAATCCATTTTTGAGCAATTTTCAAGACAACAGCATCCACTTTAAAGATTCATGTCACTATTTTTTGTTCCCAAGTTCCTGAAAGTAAGATTTTAAAAATAAGATTAAATAATTCACTTACTGTAGCTATTAAGTGAAATTTACTTGTTCAGCTAGTTTGTCATGCCTGGTACTGAAACTCTGCCTATATATAGAGCGGAGAAGCATGTTTACTCTGAGATTTTATAGCTCTGTAAAACTATTATCTTGGTTTAGGCAAACAAAGCAGACATAATAAAACCTTTATGCTTCTGACAGTGAGTTTCACTGCCGGTGTTGTACTGAAAATTTTTCTTTGAGCAAGTGAATCACCCCAAGTTTTACCAAGCAATCCTTGATTGTTTTCACTTTTATTTTTCAGATTCTGTCACAGGCTTAATTGTCATTTTGTTTATCAGTCTGTACCACATTCACCTATGGCAATCATAAGGTTATAAAGTGGGTACAGACTGTTGTTATGCCTATACATTTGTATTTTTAACATACTGAAATCACATCATTTGAGGTCAGCACTGACTCTGTTGTGTCTTTTATAGATTTGTTCAAACATTAAAAAAAAACATTAAGCGGCTGTTGTTGCAGTAAGCTATGTTTCAATTTAAATGCATATCACAACCTCTTACAAACGGCATATTGACTTGCAACTTTTGTCACAAACCTGTCACTGTTCAGAGAGCTCATTTGAAACCAAGCATACGATAGTCCCCCTAACAAACAGAGCTGCTTGTTCCTGTTGAAGCACAGTAAGTCAGAAAGAACACCATCATCTTTTGTACAATAACTATAACTTACATTAAGAGTGTGAACTTTGTGAAAATCCTCTTGACTGCTGCTAGAAAATCCCACTTAAGTTATGAATATCTGGGCGAGCTGCAGTCTGCTAGCTGCACAAAACAAAGACAAGGTGGTGTCTGAGCATGATAAGCAAGGGTGTGGATTCCAGTTTTGACATGCAAAATGCTCTGGTTCAAAACTTGCTCACAGGCAGTCATGAACCTGTTTGAGACATTTAGCCACTCCCTTTTCTTCAGAGGAACAAAGTGCACACTGACGAAAAGCAAGATAATGATAGACATAAAGACGCTTTCAATGAAAACGCCAGGGTTAGAGTGACTGCACCTCATCAACTTCTGTCCTGTGAAATTTAGTGTCCTGTGCTGTAGAATTTAGAACAGAGAGAACAATGCATGACTTTCCCTTCATGTTAATGTGCTTTTTATTCCTCAATTATGGGACAAATGAAGGTTTCAAGACGATTTCAAATGACAGATTTGAGTTGCATATAGTACTATGTAATGATCAGACCTGAAATGTGACGAAAATATTAGGGTGGAGCTATCCAAAATGTGGTGTATACACAGCTGTTATTGCGTCATAAGGGAGGACACAAGCACTTCTAGTTTCCCTGTAAACTATAGGCAAAGTTTTGCATGATTCATTATGTGGGTTTCAGTTTAGTGAGTTTTATTTCCTTTTTTTATTATGTGAAAGTTTGCTTACTGCAGGGCAGTATAACTCAATGAAACACAAGTGCATAGATGAATTACTAGTTACATTTAGCATTCTTTGCCTGGTAGGGTAGCTTAAGTCTCTGAACAAACTGGCTTGTTGTGTAACAACTACATTCTTAGGGGTGCATTGTACAGTCACCTATTTCCACAGCCATTCCCCTCAGGATCAGTGCACAAAAATCATTGTGACCTTGTTTAGTGGCAGTTATATGTCACCAAAATATATATTGTATTATTCAATAAATCTTCAAAAAATGTTGTTTGCTATTGTGTGTGCTGTTGTGGTTGTTATTATTGTTTTGTTTTGACAAACCTTTCAGACAGATGGGTGCTATATGTCATATTCACAAATCTGTGTTTAAAACTGTATATTCTTATAGTGAACATTTCAACTGCTGACGCTCAGACTGCACACATTCATACATACCAGTGACAAGGCTGCACCTTTTCAGGAAACCATTTCCTGCACATTTTCAGGAAAAGCAGCAGTGGTCAATGGCTTTTCAGTACTATTCATATACATGTCACATTTCTTCCCCATTCAATCAGAAAAATAGATAAGATTAACTAGACAAATTCAACTGAAATGTTGTCTCTGTATGAGAAGCCTATCTGAACTGACTAACAGTGAAAAAAACACTGTTGGATGAATGTTTTTTGATGAATAACTACATGGATTTTACTGGGGGTAATTTGGTCTTGCTCAAGGTAGAAGTGTTCAACATATTAAATAATAAAAAGAATTGTAGAATTCAGAATGGCACACAAGTAATGAATTATTCAGTTGATAACTTCTGGTTATGAGTTTTATATTGGTTGTATGTTTTTTTTAAATATGTAGGCCCTGTATGTGTGTGTGTTTTTCTAATATTGTCTCTTGGGTTGCAGATGATGGTGCTTGAAGAATAGAACAGTCTGTTGTTTGTCAGAGAGCAACACTGGTTATAGGACACTAGTGTTAAAAAAGGAATATTCTAGTAGATAATGTTATTGTGGTAAAAAGGTACACAGTTGGAGCTCATCCAGTTTCAGTGAATCACCAGAATCCGCCGCAGAGCACTTCTCAGGTCAGTCTAGACTTGACTGTCATCTATCTAGAAGCAATATATAACATTTGACTAAATGACACCAGTCCTCCCAC
>JANJYQ010091548.1:3948-14368 GCA_024605255.1 Rastrelliger kanagurta | reverse complement strand
TCACGGTTGTAGCCATTTTTACACAGAAGCAGGATTGAAAATGATATAGTGGACAAGGCTGCTTTTTCTTACATCTTTATGTCTGTATTTACAAGCTTTGACATATATCAGCATAGTGGCTAAACTTATATAGCCTGGTTATCTAAAGAAGTATGTTATGATGCCTTACTGTTGTCATTGCCACCATCACCCAATATTTCTCTTCCTCTTCTCTACTTTTACTGTCTACTGAAAATAAAAAATAAAAAATTCTGTGCTACTTTTACCGGCTTTTTGGGGAGCAATGAAGTGATATTGGAAAAAATATGGAAGCCTTGAGGTGTGTTTTGTATTGATCACTTGTGATTTTTTTTTCTATGCTTGTCTGCTCCCTCTAAAGGGCTTTCACATTAGACATTTGAGTCATTAATCTTCCATCTAGGGCTTAGGCTATCTGTCATTGATTAAGCAGTTATATCTCCGTTTATTAGCTGCAGAGCAGAAAATGACCGTCCGTTCTATTGGGAGAGTGATGACAGGCTTATATAGCAGTTTCAGGATTTGGAGAGCAGGGAAGGTGAGAGGAGGCTTGTCACTGACATAGAGCAAATAAAGTGGATTGAATGGAAGATGGCGGCTTAAATAGGCAATTTGTGAGTGGGTAGTGGGTTTATAATGGGATAGTGTGGTTCTTGTTTTGTAGGAAGCCATCCAACATAGTGAATTTGTTAAAGCATGACTACAAATTAACTAGAAGGAACAGGGATGAACATCTATATGCATAATTTAACACAATATATATTTGCCAGTTTATTAATGCATTAACAGTCACTTTTGCTTGTGTATCTGATGTTTAAAGAAAAATGGAGGAAATGATAAACTGCAGGATGTTTGAGGGAGCACAATGATAGTGTTCAACTAGTTGTAAATGACCAAACCAAACCTTTTCGTTCCAGCATGATGTTGCCCTGCAAATATTGTGCTGATAATAGTTAATTTCTCCAGCAATTTTTCTGGTGGTTCACTGAACCAATATCAAATCAAATAGAGCCTCATACTCCTACTAATCATAAATAGGCCAACTCAGCAGTTTCTAAAATGAGCCTTTTTTAATTATGTATGAGCACAAGAGGATTCCTACAACCCAAGAGGAGTCTAAAAAATAGTTAATCTTCATTTTTGTCGGTCAGTTTAAAAGCAGTTAAGTATATGGTCAAGGCATAAAACATTAACATATCTAATCTTTTTTTTCCATAATAGAGAAACTTTGAAAAATATAGTGAAATTGTGAAGTATAAAACTATTCTATTTCACTATCTATGGTTGATCAATATGAATCACAATAACAATGCTGGTTTAACAGTGGGTTTCACATTTACAGTGTTTACTACGGTCGTTTATTTAGAGAAAAGACAATTTGAAACCCACAAAACAATTATAAATTCATCTGGAGGGCACACCAAATGTCATTACAATCCATTCAACATTCAACAGTTGTTGAGACATTTCATTGCAAATGTGAACCTCATGGAGGAGCTGGAGGAAAAATCAGTGGATCACCAAAACCATTGTCATACATTGTTTGGGAACCATGAATGTACCAAATTTGGCAGCAATTCAACAAATAGCTGCCAAGACACAGTATTTTACCAAAAGCCAATAATATCAACCTTCAGGTGCACTGGAGAAAATTTAATATCCAAACTCAGTAGGACTGATCCTCTGGGCATCATAAAGGTCTGCAATGATTGTCAATCCATCTTATAGCTGTTACGATATTTCAGTCTAGCCCAAAGTGGTGGATTGACCAGCATACCAACAAACTGACCAGTGTGGCTACAAATGAACACCATATATTTCAAAGTGATCCTTTCCTTTCAGTTCCTGACTTGATATTGAAACATAGAGTATATTGTGAAGGAAAACAAAGATGTGCATTATTTCAGTATGCAGGACTATTCCTAAAGCTCTTCCAAAATCAACCACACTGATGAAACCCCACAACCATAGCATTAGCAACAGATAAACAATTTAATTTAACTCAAATAAAACTAAGGCTGNACATGGTGGTAATTGACCATAGGACATCAGTCAGAATTGGACAAATCAATGATGAGGGAGTACATACAGCTCTACATTTATTATCACATACTTACACCAAATTGTTATACCAATGTGGCAAGCTTTGTATAATGGGGAAAAATGCTTTAACACCTTCTCCATACTATTGTTAATACTTGGATCCAATAGCAGACAATAAATTCTAACACATTCTTTTTATTTTTGCTTACTGTGATATTATCAACTCCTCAAAGCAGTCGAAACTGAATATAATTGGATGCTGGAGCTCTAGCAGTTGTTAATTTCATTCTTCCTTTCTTTTCAGGGTTGCTGTGAGATTTTGCCGTGCCCTGTGAGAACTCTTCATAACTCAATAGTCAGTTAAACTAATCATTCCTTTCTCAGGGATTTTTAAGTCACAGCAGCATTTAGGAGAAATGCTGTGTGGCCTTTCATCTTCAAAACAGCTTGTGGTTGTACCTTGAGACTTTAAGTGTATTTCCATCCAGCTGTCAGCTTATGTATTAAAAAAAAAAAAAAAAAGAAAAAACTTCAATGGGAATATTTGAAAAAATAATTGAAATACTACAACAACTACAAAAGTCTCAAGCACACAAACAAAAAGCTGTCAAATACTCAATGGATTATATATTATGTATGTACTGTATATTTCTATGTGATGCATTTTCCTTTCTCTAAACTAATATTAATAAATTGTCCACCCATGAATACCTTTGAGCCATCTACCTAATCTTATTTTATTAGACATGACAGCTCTGAAATGGCTGCCAGAGGAAAACACACATTTTATGCTTTGGGTATTACACACACATGCTTGAATTTAACTATATAGCTATAAATGGCCCGAAGCCTAACTAATTTAGATTTGATAGCATGGGATAGAGTGTAGGGATAGCTTGAGGGTCTGAAAACACAATAGTTAAACAAAGAACTCACTGATCAGCAAGCTTCAAAATCTAACCAAGGGAAAGAAGGTCAGAAGACATGTTTCTCTGGCAGGTGACAGTACTATGTACTATGTACTGTATGCACTATGTAAGCAGGTGCAGCACACTGTTGTCAGCACCCGTTTGTTTGAGATTTGAGTTGAAAGGGATCTGCTCACATGTCAGGCTCAGTGACATTTTGAAGTGACGTAGAGGCCTGGAATGACAGCAAGCTACGTTTGCTGTTGCAAGCAGGCTTGACAAATGCAACTATACAGTTTGAAAAACATCTTAGCCAAGTATTTATGCTGGATAAGCCTGAATTTTCACCACCAATACACATAGATAAGGCAATCCAAGCATATGAATGTGTCAGCATGAGTATGGTACCTCAGGGACTGTTCAACTAATCTCATATTTCTGTTTTGTTATAGTGGACACTCTTATTTAGGGTGAAATCTAATCTGTGGTAGGGTAACATCAAACATCACAGTCAGATGTGAAAGAAATTATTTCCTTTCTTGAAAACAAAAAAGTGCGNTATGGTACCTCAGGGACTGTTCAACTAATCTCATATTTCTGTTTTGTTATAGTGGACACTCTTGTTTAGGGTGAAATCTAATCTGTGGTAGGGTAACATCAAACATCACAGTCAGATGTGAAAGAAATTATTTCCTTTCTTGAAAACAAAAAAGTGCTTCTTATCTTTTTCTTAAAACATCATCTGAAAAAATTACATTGGGAACTGAAACACCCAGTTTTGCCCCAGGTGGTTTAACCTTTGTCAGTATCTATAATTAAGACAAGGCCATTTGGTTTTGATAAGCCTATGCCTCAACCCCTTCTGAGTTCTGACATTGAGAGGCCTGCAAGGCCCGATACAGTAGTTTTTGTGGGTGCACGTATGTGCTGATCCATGAGGCATTGCTTCTGCCCATGAGAATGGCCTTTTCAGTGCATCTGATCATCCATTAAATCATTGCATCTCCTCTAATTCCAACTCATAAATGAATACTGTGCACAGTTCATGATATTTACAGTTATGCAGCTGGTCAAATGTTGTCATGGATGCTGTTTTATTGTAAGCCCTGTTTCCCTGTCTCATATATATATATATACACATGATAAACAAAAAATAAAGACTGTAAGCAGTTTTCAAACATCAGATAGTCCATGTTTTAAAGTCAGGGTGCATCCATCATGCAGTTATATAGAGTGAAGAGTGCTTCAGTCAAATTATGAAGTGCAAAATTAACCAAACTGTGACTGTATAACTCATACTTTCATGCTGTGAGCGAGCACTGCAGGATGGAGTTTCCTGCAGAGATACAGAACAACAATGATGAAAGTGCTTCAAGACAGTAGTTGCTGCAAAGGCTGTAGTGTGACGAGGTACAACAAATACTGCAGTTTAAACATTGTCAGTAGTGGTATTGATTAGGTCAGCAATTGGCTCAGGAAAGGGTATGTGTACTTCTAATGACAGCAGAAACTGTCTTGATCGTTCTTTCCTGAAAATGAATATTAAATGTGCTTTTTCTGCTCTCCCTCTAAGGAATTATCATAGGTAAGAAAAAATGATTGCAATGTCAACTACAAACAACTATCACTTCTTCTTGTTTACACATCAAAGCATATCAGATCTCTGTATTAAATCTCGCTCACTCCATTTTGCCCTTGCTCTCAGTCGTATTCTGTTGATCGAACATTCTTTTTATTTTATAGGGCTTGCAAGAAAAAACAGTGAAATTGTTATGAAATGATATGCAAACACATTTGATGAGAACACCTCACACCCCAGAGAGCTGCCAATTATTTAGTCACACACATTATGATTTGCAATTTTAACTGAAGTATTTCTGCTTTAACTAAAGGGGAGGGAGACTCAGACTATTCACACTGCTTGGGACTACATTTTAACATTTTCAGTCTAACATGCTAAATTGTTTAAGCATGTTAGACTGTCATTACAGGATCCATCTTGCAGGATATGGCTTCTGTAAACTTTTTTGTTGAATTTAAAAAGGTTACAGAAACCTGAAGGATATTACATCTTCTATAATTGATAGATGAAAGAGTGAATTTCCCACTGAAATAAAAAAAAAAAACTATTCAATTTATATCTCAATTTGTACATCCTGGGGTATGATTTGGGTATGCAATATTTCCATGCTGCTTTATTGTTTCTGTCTGAATTAATTTAATTTTAAAGGAAGCTCAGTCAGAAATGTAATCTGATCAAGAATCAGAAGAAGAGATTAATGCTCAGGTTCATATCGTATTAGAAATTAGTATCACTACACTTTGATCTATAAATGAACCCATGAAAAACAAAAATGGATCAATAGTATATTTTCTTAGCTGTCTCACAGAAAATCCACTGAGATGTACATCGCCATCACTGAGGGGCCAGAATAAAATCAATTTCAAACAACAGCAAATGAAAATCAGATTGACTGCAGCACCTGGGAATAAATATGTCCTTCAAAGTCATTTGTGGAATCTGCTACTAAACAAGCTATGCAGGTATTACATTTATCATATTCAACACTAGATGAAAGGCAGCCAAGACTAGAATAAGATGGAGGATGCTGTGACATGCAATGACATCTTTCCCAAACCAGCCTATCACTTTTCTGACTACAGTGTGGCACACACAGTAATTACAGTGCAATACAAGGCACTGTAACTTGGGCCTTTATTGGATAGAGAATGAATCACCACCTGCATCTGAGCATTGTTGTCTAAAGATGGAGTAGTGGGTCAGAGAGCTAAATGATTTATAGGGGGTGATAATGTATTCTCTGGAGCTCCCAAATCAAAGTAAAAAAAAACCTCCTATTCATCACATTGAGCACATTCACTGATAATGATAATCCATAAAATGACAAGATATGTTAATGTAGCCCAGACTTGAAAGACAAATTGTTTTATGGAAAAGACATGCCTGGATTGATTCTACAAGTATGACACGTGTAGACAAATACAATTGTTTTAATTGAAACAAACACAAGTATGCAATCTTTTTTTTCAATTTTAGTTTTGTATCACTTGTTGCTCATCTAGACCACTGTCCTGTCCCTTCAGTGGTAACTTGCTTAATGGGAAAGCAGAGAATTCACACTTAGTGTAATGTGTAATGACAATAAGACAAACCAAATAACAGCACTAATTCCTTTAAATGTGTGTGTCAGAACAATGCTATCACTTCTTCTGTTAGTTCTTAATTCCGTTTATTTGGGGGGTTTTTTGTTTTTGTTTTTTGCCAAGTATGCAAATTCTTCATCACTCCTGGCCACATGTATTTTCAATCCAGCTTTTTAAATTCAGCAAGACTGCCTGCATTTTCCATTATGCCCTCAGAGGGCTTCTTTGAAATGGCCATCACCATGTTTTGTCTGTGAATTATTCCATGCAGGGTGGTTTGTTTTGATTTTGTCTGAAGGTTTCTTCAAATACACTTTGTCATTGGACAACACAGAATATTGACCTGAGCAGCCATCACCCCATTACATTTATCTTTGCAAACAGCGGTTGCCATGACATAAAACCTGTTGCTAAGCTAATTTTGTATTTGTGCTGAAAAGGCTGACAAGAATCAGATACTGCCAATTACAAGAGATGGTAGAAGATCTTAGATAATATTATAAAGATGAATGTTCTAATCAGGTATGACATGAATATGTGACATATGTTTCATCAGGGATGCTGATAGCATGTCATAAAATACAGCCCTAAAATGTCAGCATTATGACAAACTGAAACAGTTATTATAGCCTTGTGCACTGATGCATTTCAATCAGTGAATAATGTCACGAGAGGAAGTACATGAATCATACTGAGCAAATGTTAGTAGGCTAATAAAGAACTTGGGTTTTCATACAGACAGGGTAAGAAATGTTATTATGGAAAGTTTCAGAACGTTATATAAAACTCTGGGGAGAGATTATGTCCCAGCACATTTTAATGGGACTGAAAATGAGTGAATTTCAGTCTCAGAACCTTCCTGATGCTTAATTGATTCCTCCCTTGCCATCCTGGAAATTTGACTGTGAATTTCAAGCTGCAGTTTGAAGTAAAGGTGTCACAGGAAAGAATTTATCAATATCAGTGCATTATATAAGACTGAATAAACTGACACTGGAATCCTCCAGTAATGCATTTTCACCCTGCAGGCTTATAGCCAGTCACTGAAGAGCCATCAGAGCACACTGTAGTTTGTCATTGTTCCCACGCCTCTGTCACAGAGCTAGCAGAAAACCTCATCGACCCACAGAAAAAGCTATTGCCCTTATTGACTAGTTACCTCTCTCGGTGGCCATTATCTTTACTGCCTTGTTACCAGATGGAGCTGGTCAGCATTGGCACAGAGAGCAAACACATACACCTCCTTTGTGTGAACAGATGGACCATGAGGAGATGGGTGATGAGCGAGGATGCACAAATTACAAAGCAAGGCTCACTAACCATGTGCAACAAGGCACACAATGACAAAAAGGAGAGAACAGGAACCGAGCAATTTAAACGTTCAGAAGAGTACTGATATGATGAGGTCACACCCGGAGAAGGCACTCACCCAAAACAACAGAAAATGCTCAACTCACTGAACTGTCACCAAACTGGACACTAGTGGACAAATAAACCCCTTGTGCTGCTGTCTCTGATTGTTTTCTGATTCTGTTTTACTATTCATACATTTTTTAAAACATACATTTTAAACATTAATTTCTCTATCAACCCACCACAAACATCCTCAGTGGATATCTCCACAAATAAATAGGTAGTACAGATAATAATAATAATGAATGGTGATAATCATAGAGCTATAAAAACTGACCATGCTCTTATTGATCCACTAAGAGACCTTTGATATTTGAGGTTTTTTAAACTGAAAAAAACAGATGCTCACTTTTTATGAATTGAGATGATTTAAGAAGACATAATATGCACATTTAAACATCTATATGCTTATGCAGACACTAGAATATATTTGCATGAATTACAGTATTACTAAACATACAGCTATTTTACTGGCTCTATTTGCAGCCCCTCAGTTCAGCCTCTGTCTGAAGGCTGTTCCAGCTTCTGTCTCTTTAAGGCCCACTTCTTTATGAACCCACTCTGTTCTGATTGGTTAGCTTACAGGAGCTTTCCATTGGCAGACTTTTCAGCAGCTCTTCTTTTTCCCTTTACACAAAATATAAACGTCACAAATACATTTGTACATGGTAGAGCTGAAATTTGATCCAAAATATGCAAATAGTCAACGTGAACAAGTATCCACTTTATTGACAAAGACTAGGGAACAGACAGCCATTTGTTAGCATGTGTGAACAAATTGATGTCAGATTGATGGGGAAGCAGAGGTCACTGAGTGTTCAAAGCAGATGAAGATGATGATGATGATTTTCAAAGAGTACTTTTACATTTGTTCACTTGAAATTTAAAACTTTTTCAGGAATCTGTTTGAAAGCCATCATCTCCAGGAGCCTGACACAACAAGTGGTCTTGACTTTCTGTAGTGTAATAACATTTTTCAATAAATGTCTATTAGTTGTAAAATGTCTGTGCCTTTTTTAAAACACTTGTCCAGGGTAATTCACGGTTTAAATGTGTGGATTACTTCCTGAAACATTACAAACAGACATCATAGCTGGAGTACTATCTGCCTTCCGCAGTTATTCCCCAAAAAGGGGTTCTTTAAATATGCATACGTGCAAAGAGAGAAAAAGTCTCTCTGCCTCAGAAATAAATCTTACTGTTGCTGAAACATAGATGCTAAAGTCATTGTTAGAGCCAGCATGTCTTTTGTGCTGTTTGTTAGAGGATTTGTTGATTTATCTGCCACTTTATCCCAAAATGGCCTTATTAGAGAGGATTTTTCTTTTGGCACAAACATTTCTCATCGTACTGACTCTCAACACAAAGATGTCAGGCTTTAGTGAAAGGGGTTTTGAAGCCTGCCCTCATTTCTGGCGTACCTCCTCTTGGTATCACACAACAACCTGAACTCATATTCGATTGAGACAGATCTAAGCCCCATCATCTTGTTTCTCCGTCTTTTCTCCTTACACTCTTTTTCTCTCTGTGGCCTGGGGGAGCCTATTTATGCGACCAGGCTGCTGTCAACGGGGCAGCCTGGCAGACTGCAGAGGAGCCTGAAATGTGAAATGCTATTTCTAGAACTCCACCGAATACAAAAACGAAGCCCAGGAGAGGATATGCCACATACTGAACAGCACAGACACATAGTGGATGTGTATTCAGGTCATGCTGCTTTGTTGTGATTCCTCTAACAAGCCACCTCATGAAATTGTTAATTGACACATTTTAATCTTAATATTTTGCAGTTTACTGCTTAGCTTTAGCTCTCTGTCTTTTATCAAAGACATATAATGAAAAAGAAATGAGTGGAGAGAGTGGATGTGCCCATTAATGTGTTTACAAATGTGTCCATAAAGGAGAAGGGAGGAGGAGAGTCAGAAAGGGAGCAAGAGGAGGAGCATGTGAGAAGGAGAACTGATAGAAAGTCACGACAAAATGAGGCATGAGTCATGTTGAGTGATGACGTAGATGGATGGTGCAGGTAAGCAGCACCCGTGTCATATAATCACTGACCCGCAGGCTGCAGGCAGGCAGGGAATGTGCAACATTATCTGACCATCAAAAAGAGCCAAGATTTCTGGATCTATAACCGCCATAACCGCTCTCCATGTTATGATACAGTTTATGGTACATTTTGTTGTAATTGATTTGCCATTATCTCCCTTGAGCAGAATTTATGTGGAGTCTCTGAAGGAGTTTACTGTTGAAGACATTTGCAAGAGAAAGTGTTATTCTAGAATGGTGCATTGTTTTAATGCAAGAAAACATTAAATTTTATGTAGAATGAAAGTATGAAAATCATTGTAAAGGGCTTCTACATAAAATGCTACTGCAGCTTTAAAAGTGTTGATGCATCTTGGAATTGCAGCATTTCATACATCATATGGTCAAAATATGTGGACACCCCTGGTTAGGCTTAATAGTTTTCATTAAGAAAAATATTAAAGCTACTCAAACACTTTTTTTTTTTTTTTTTTAAAGATTTTTTTGGCACAGATGCCTTTATTGTAAAGTTGGTAGACAGGAAATGGGAGAGAGAGAGGGGGTAGACATGCAAATAAAGGACACCCCGGCCAGGATTCGAACCGGGGGTCTTCCGCTTAAGAGCACTGCTTCACACATGGCATACGCTCTAACCACTGCACCACCAAGCGAACCCTACTCAAACACTTTTAATGCTTTTAATATAAACAATGAGTCAAATGGCTATGTATGTGTATATGAATGTTATCACCATTGTAATTCCACTCAGCGTTTTAGCATCTTTCAGTTCAGTTTTGGTTTTCAACCTGTTTGTCCATGCCATATTTCTGTCATTTTAATGTATA
>JANJYQ010091261.1:0-20613 GCA_024605255.1 Rastrelliger kanagurta | reverse complement strand
AAAAACATATTTACGCAAGGGCACAACATACCTTTTGTCCAGTGTCTTCAGTATCCACAGTGTATTTTCAACACATAACTTTGACCAAATTAATGCGATTTCTAGTGGTGGGGAAATTTCTCAGTTATATGATTCATTGTGGTGTGGATGAGGTGGACTCACAGTGATTCACAAAAATCAAAATCGATTATTTAAACTGTAGTTAATAACTTGATGTTTGACAAAAATGTAACCAAACAGCGACGGCAGTGCAGCAGCCGGACAGTTTTATAGCGTGCACATACCAGAGTTCACCTCTAGTTCATCTTTTAAAAGAAGCTACTGCAGCTTTTTTTTTTTTTTTTGATTGAATGACTAAATAATTACCTTTGTGAGCCAATAGTGAAGTTTACTGCTAACTTTGAACATGGTCACACAGCTAACAGAGCAACTACCAACATACACTACAGCATGAAACAAGGTGAAGTCTGAGTCTGGTCTCAGTCTGTCTCATCTCGACAACCTGTAGCTGCTCAGGGTGTTGGACAGTGATGTGTTGCAGCAGAGAGGTGCTGTCACTGGTGGAGACATGATAACAAGCAGCTGCACTCCACCCTTGGTTTGGGGTCATTTTAGAAATGAATCATAGCCTTCTACATTCGAATTTCAATCGAATTGTGAGGTGCCAAGAGATTCAAATCCCTAGCGATTTCATTGGTGTTTTCGATGTTTCTCTGGATACAGTGATGCGCTTTACAGACTTTCTTCTAGAACATCTGAGTTGATGTTTGATGATTCACTTTAGCAACTGTTGTAATATTTTTTGTGTCCTTCATGCATTAATCATATTGCAGTTTGTGATATGTTTTCAGGTGGTTGAATAAGTTAGCTGTGTTACTTTGGTTTAGAAACCAAAGTCGTGATTGTGATTAAAATTTGATTGATTGTGCAGCCCTTCTGCAGACACGGTTAGAACATGCAGCGCGTGCTCGACACTGCTGTTTACAGAACTTTATAGTGCATAAATATGGATTCACATATCATTATTATACTGTAGTTGTAGTTGTCACTTCAGTGTGGACGGCCCCTTACAGACCTATAAGGTTTAAGGTATACTTTATCCATCCCTGAGGGGAAATTCATCCGTCACAACAACACAACCTAAAAAAAGGAAATGGGACAAAAAAGAAACACTGCATACTGCCTTTTCCTGTGGCAAGCTTCAGGGTGCCCTCTCCTGGGCTGTTTGGGTGTCCCCCGGCTGGATATGGGGATTTTTCTGGGGGTCTCTTGGCCTAGATGTTGTGGAGGAAGAGGGAGCTTTGACCAGCTGCCATGATCCAGGGAGAATATGTGGGCCTGAGGGCCAACAGCATGTACTGGCTGGTCCTGTCCATATGCCAGACACACATTCTCTTTGCAGTGGGGTGGCTTGATGGACAGCAGCTTGCACAGGTTGTTCTCAGATTTACAGAGGTGGAGGTGGCCATCCAGGGACACAGCACCCAGCTTGTTCCCTCCACTGCGCAATGACAGATGGTACACATGGCCGGCACCATCTTTTCCACTATCTGCACTTCACTCCTGCTCTGCAGCCTCCCCTCCTTCACCGCATCTCCACAGGGAGCTCTGGGCGCTCCATGCAGGGCAGAAGTATATAGCACAGAGCCAACAGCTGATCAATGTGGCTGATTTTGAGTGCACACAATGTACATTACAAAAACAAAAAGTTCAAAAAACAGCAAGAGGCAAAAATAGTTGCACACTTAAGTGTAGCATGAAAAAATACTGAAAATGCTATAAAAACAGTAAAGAACAAAAGTACACTAAAAAACTATTGCCACACACATATTGCCATTGCTCCAATATGTCCAGATCCAACCCCTCTCTGCATTTTACTGTTGTATGTGACACAACCCACTTCTTAATGGAAAAAAAATCTTATTAAAGGTGTCTATTTACCATTTCTTACAATACCTCTGAAAATGTGTTCAATATTTTATTATAAGTGGTCATTGTAATGGTCAAAACTCGTGTGTAAATATGTTTTCAGATGAACCAAGTAGGTGAAAGATAAATTATTATTATTATTAAATTATATTGTTTATCTCGATTTTTTTGTTAAAATATAATTGCAGTAGGCATGCCTGAATTTTTTATTGGCACATTGTAAATTATATACTTAATTACTGAAGTATAGTAAGTGTGCCCAGAGTAAAATAATTCATTGAAGAGTTATTGCATTTGTACTCATTGCGATGTTGAAAATGAAGCAATAAATAATTGGAAATTATTTTTCACATTCTTGATTCTGATTCTTGCAGGTTGGACTGTTCACAGAAATTGGTCCCATGTCTTGCTTCATCTCTCGTCATGTGAGTCTACTTAACATCTATAATTTCTGACTGAATTGGTCACCTTTGATTCACTCTTCATATTCCTTCTCTCACTAATCACACACTTTCTGTTTGCAGTCCATCCCCTCAGAAATGGAGTTTGACCCCAACTCGAATCCTCCTTGTTATAAGACAGTTGATGAGGTAAAATATTGACATTATTATCCACCACTTGTTTGAAATATGTTTTAGAATTTATCAGTTATACATAGTTCCACAGGTAGGCGCTGTTATTTTGGTGGCTCTCTGTGGTCCCCAGTGGGAGAAAAGGTGCAGTATAGGGTCTGTCATTGCCAATTAGGTGGTGTATTTATAATATTGATGCCAAGGAGCTCCAAGCAGGTTGATGGCTCAGTATACATGTGTTCCTTAATATTTTTAATCACTAATTTAGGTACACTCCCATAAACATCTTTAAAGAACCCTCTATTAATTATTTTCTCATTTCTCAGTCATTCTACATTCAACAATCAGATGATGACAGAAAAATATGTTTCATTCAGATTATGACATTAATGCTAGTTAGACAGAATAAATATGAACGAGTTATTCTTACCAGCCCTGTCATCCATGACAGCTTGCATCCTGTAGCGATGGCCGCTCCTTTACTCTAGTCACTCATTACATCTCATAGTGGCAGGTATGTTTCATCTGTAGTTGGAGCAAATATCCACGCTCTAAGGCCATAATTAAACACAACAGATTGACTTGTTAAATGTTGTGAAAACTCCCAGTCACATGTAAGTGAATTTAAAAAATACTACACAGACCTAAAAAATGAGAACAACCTGCAGAACACTGGACTACACCTTTCATTTTATAAATTGCATTATGATTGTGTTAAACTGCAACTGGTTATTGTGTTGATCATATTGCCAAGTAAAACTGTGCACTATCTAGTATTAAAAACATGGTGACTGCTGGACCATCAGCCTATCCAGAAGAGTACATCAATGGGTTCATGAAAAATAAAGCTCATAAATAAAACATAAATTCTGTATGCAAGGTAATTTTGGTGCTGCTCACTGTTGTTGTGCTTTTGTTGCTGAGTCATATATTTAAGGACGTTTTCTTGTTTTTTTAAGGATATTGTAATCCAGCAAGATGATGAGATCCGGCTAAAGATTGTGGGAACAAGAGTGGACAAAAACGACATTGTAAGTGTTTCTTAAAAGGATTTAAAAAATAATAATGATCATCATGTAATTGTAGATATATCACATTAGTTGATAGAAGTGACATACAGCATGTTAATTATAAAATAAATTTTAAAATAAGCATTTCATTTGTTTTTCAGTTTGCCATTGGATCTCTCATGGATGATTATCTGGGTGAGTTTACCCCACAGAACATTGCCGTATAGGTGGTACATCTGCTTGTTAGATGCCATGAATTAAAAAAAAAAGCCTTGCATAGATTTTCTTTGCACCAAATTATTCTGTGGACAAGTAGTTTGTCAAAATAAGCTTGTTATTTCTGCATTTTGGATTATGGAACATTTCTTATCTATACTGTGTATAGATAGAGTTATAGAGTTATACTTGAAAAATGGTTTTGTGATTGATGGTTAAACTTGTCCTGTTTGTTTCATTTTTCAGGTCTTGTGAGCTGATTTGCCCCAGAGGAAGTACATTTCACATGACAGTTTTGTAGTCGCCTTGAATTGTTGTTTTTTTTTTTTTTTGTTAAAAGTAATATTTTTCTACCCTGATACAGTTTGACCCTGTAGCTACTTTATTTTATTACTATGATGAACAGACTCCATCTGATATGTTTTATTGGGACTCATGTAAAATTCAAAGATGTCACCAAGGAAATTAAAGCAAGATGATTTACAGTACAAAGGTATAATTAAATTTCCTTCATATAGAATTCCACTGCAATTATGTATTGTTTGTTTTTGTATGTTGACAACAATTAAATATTTTATTTGATCTTAACTTAGATACTTGTTTTCTGTATCTGTAAAAGAAGTATCACTGTACCATCTTTTGTGTGTGTGTGTGTGTGCACGCGCGCGCACGATCTTCGTTACACAGCTTAGCTTTTATCACGACTTTTTATTATCTATGAAAGAATCAGCTGAGATGTGACAAAGCATCACCTGGTTACAAACATTAGGCGAAATGCGTGAACGCGGAAATTTCAAGGACGCGCACGTATTGCGACCGTAAATACGTCAGTGGAGCGCGCCCTCGTTCTTTCTTTCTCTCGTCCTGAAGATGGCGGCAGGGGTGAGTAAGATGGAGAGATAGCCTAAAACTGAGTTTTCTGTATACTTTCCTCGCGCAATCCGTCTAAAATCGGCCCCATCCTCACTCTTATTGAGTACCTTTGAATTTGAACAATGCTTTCTGTATGTTGAAGTGCTGTTGTTGGGCATATTTAACGATAATTTCATTCAGTGCTCTTTTTACGCCGGTTAGCGCTTGCTATCCTGACGTTGCATTGAAGCTGAATGACGCCTCTCTGGGCCAGGCTTGTGCCACGTTACCTTTGCTAGCTTCATTCTCGGGAAATTTAGTGGAACATAAACGTATGCTTTTGTTTAGTCAGTGCCTGTACTCCGTTTTTGTCGTCTTAAGGAAGACACATTGTTGAAGACATTCAGTCTTTAAAAGTTGTGTAATGAAAGTTATATTTCCGCCAGCAGCGGCTAACCATAGTTAGCATTATAAGCATGCTAAAAGACGTGTGAATATGCTTTTGCATGAAGCTGGTTAGTTGCAGTAAACGCCAGCTAGATAAGATGATGTCTCCAGCTTCACCTTATTCCCCCTCTTGCCTGGTCCATTTAAATGTTCCCGGCATGTAGATTTGGTTGGCAACATTCATCATATATCCTGAACAGTATTCTCCCAGACACTACTGCAGTTAAAGCACAATTTCTTTATAAGGCCAAAGTGCCGTTTTTTTTTTTTTTGACATTAGCAATACATACTATACAATAGTGCTTGCCAGAAACATGTTTTTGTTCAGTGCATTTGATTAAGTGTTTTTTCTTCTTCTATAGACTCTGTACACGTACCCAGAGAACTGGCGGGCCTTCAAGGCTCAGATTGCAGCCCAGTACAGTGGTGCTCGCCTCAAAGTGGCCAGCAACCCCCCTGCCTTCACCTTCGGGCAGACAAACCGTACTCCTGCCTTCCTCAACAACTTCCCTCTGGGCAAGGTTAGTAGCACTGATTGTAGTTGGTTGGATGGGAGTGATCCAGTTGTGGAATTATGCTTCTTGTAGTGCCTTTTGGTTTACAGTAACTTTTGTTTGAGTGTCGGCAATGAATGCAGTTTGCATTGGTTACTCAAATTGAGTTGACTCATTAACTAATTGTCAAATATAATGCAATTTGAAGACTTTTAAAAAGCTTGACTATGCACTGTTGTGTAACTGATTATTCCAATGCACGCAATTGTTTGATTGTCCACATTAAAACATGACTAATGCTTTAAATGTTTTGCTGCATTATGTAGGTACCTGCCTACCAGGGAGATGACGGTTTCTGTCTGTTTGAGAGTAATGCCATTGCTCACTACCGTAAGTTTCTCGCTTAATAATGATATGGTTTGCTTTGTTTTAAGCACTTTCTACTTGTATTTTATAGGTTTCCTAAAGACTTAAAAGAAGTATAGTATGTAGTATGTGGCAGTAAGTTTAATGGACATGTTCTCCAAGTCTCTTGATTTGGCTGTGAAACATTAATTTAAAGATGGCTTTTAAAAAATCGCTCTGCATCTTTCTCATGTCAGACATTCAGATGTGTCAATGTAGGAGAAAACACGATTCCATCCCAGGTGTGCTGGTTGACCAAACCTGAAAGTTAACATATACACTAAATTGGTGTAAACACACATAAATGGATTTCAGCAGTTACTAATTGTACCTGTTTGACAAGTCAAATGTATGTTCTACATTTCAAGTGTGCAATCACATCAAACTTTTGTTTTAGTTTGCATTTTTAACTGCATTTATGCTTACTTTTAAAGTAGATTGATTAATGATGCCACAGAATTCTACATTTGTGACACCCTGACTCTCAAAATGTAGAATAGATATGAAATCAGACTTGGAACAGTTGGGTTATTGGAGTTGAGTTGCATTGTTGGTAATGTAGGCACCATGTTTTGACAAAGGAAAAACCAAGTTAGTAAAACATGGCATGGGTCTGACAGTGTTACTGGAGTGCTCTTAAGAATTGCTGTGTCTCATTCCACTACAGTGAGCAATGATGCCCTGCGTGGCGCCACTCCCCAGGCCGCAGCCCAGGTGCTGCAGTGGGTGAGCTTCGCTGACTCAGAGATTATCCCTCCAGCCAGTGCATGGGTCTTCCCCACTCTGGGAATCATGCAGTTCAACAAGCAGGTGTGCAACTCAGCATTTTCTGGTCAAGCTTTAAGACTTAAATGATTTGGTAACTGTTTTGTGCCAGTTTTAGCTGACTTGGTATGATTAGGCAGTTGACCGTAGGTTAGTCGTGTAATTCTTAGTCATTCTTTTTTCTGTGTCTTTTCAGGCCACAGAGCAGGCCAAAGAGGATGTGAAGAAGGCCCTTACAATGCTGAACCAACACCTGAACACCCGTACCTTCCTGGTGGGAGAGAGGATCAGCCTTGCTGACATCAGTGTGGCCTGCTCCATGCTTTGGCTTTACAAACAGGTTTGACATTCACACAACAGTTAGTATAGCTGCACAGCCAGTCATTCATTATTGCTGAATTCTAACATCTTGAGTGCATTACATTTCATCCACCATGTTCTCTAGATAGCCTCTCTGCTTTGAGGATCTTAATGTCCCTCTCTCCATGATAGGTCCTTGAGCCGTCTTTCCGTCAGCCTTATGCCAATGTGACCCGTTGGTTTGTCACCTGTGTCAACCAGCCCCAGTTCAAGACTGTTCTTGGGGAGGTCAAGCTGTGCGATAAGATGGCTCAGTTTGATGGTGAGTTACCAGCAATATCATCAGTTGGCACACGCAAACCATTTAATGAAACTAAAATTAGACATGCAGTGTCACTCACTTAAAGGACCAGTGTGTAAGATTTAGTGACATCTAGTGGTGAGTTTATGTATTGCAATCCCCTCCATGGGCCAAATCCCATTTCTCTTTTCTTCCCCTTTCCCCTTGAAACAAAGCTACAAGGACTCCTAATATATTCCATCACTGACAAATCTCTTGCTGGGTGTCACTAAACTCTTAACACTGCACTATTACAATTTGTTCTGCTGACGTATCCCATCAAATGTGTAACAAAATCAAAGAGTGCAATGTCTTACTGTTCTGTTCAGTCTTCTGCAAACCCTAAATTTGTTGCTATAAAAGAATGTAATCCTAAAAAATTATACTCCACTCAAATATCCTAAATTGTTAAATTGACCCGGGCTTTACTTATTTACATTAAATTGAAGATAGAGATTTCAGATGTTTAGAAATGTGCATCTGCACCAATCAAGGTAAAGTGTAGTGTCCTCAGGGAAAGTGTATTGTCCCCTGTCATTGGGCAAGGCAGTGTCCAATCATGGCATGGTGTCTTAATCTGATGGGGGAAGAGAAACTTGAGTCCATATTCATCCCAGTCATCTCTGTTTCAGTGAGTAAAAAGGCTGGTTCATGCTGTGGGCACATTGAAATAAAATGACCTCACCTTTTTTGATAGTTAAAGATTCTTGTATTAGAAAACAAGAAATCTTAAGTAATTGAGTGAACAGTGAGTGTCTAGATAAGTTTATGTAGTTGGCTGTTCAGCAGCGTACCCTTGCAACACCCAGGGATGGGCAAAATGCATCAACATGATTTGCATATAAAATACCAAATGCCCAATTTTAAAAATGTATAATTATCAAAATAAGCTACAAAATGTATCAAGATAGAATATTTACAAAGTAACATGGTGCAAAATTGGTCTGGGTTACAATATGTTACACACTAGCTCACACATGCTGCTACTGGGGAATACTTGCATGTGTGCATATCATGTACAGGCTTTTACAGTCTATGGTACAGTGCTGTTGATGGTGGGTTTGATGCAGAGACACCGGGGACATAGGTGGGTCAAACATGTCGCTAACAAAATGTTCAGGACATTACCAACTTATTGAAAGCAAATATTAATATTTTGTTAACTCTCTTCACAGACTGTTCAGATAGCTAACTGTTAAACCGTGGCAACACATTTTAAAGATGAAGAGGTAGTTTTCACTTGATTGTTACGTTAGAGAGGACTGCTCTGTTCTTGGCTGACAGTCTTGGTTTAATGTTTGGACATGGAGAAGAGGCAAGTCAGTCATCACTGGTAGTAGTCAGTTAACTTCAGCAAACTATGGACAGGAGCTGACTTAACAGCCTAGCTAGTTCATTTGTCAACTGGCCCATAAGACTGTAGACTGGTACTTTACAGTCCAGTTGTAGTTACAATCAGTATGTACAGTATCATTTGTTCTGACTATAAGTGGCATTAAATAATAGATAATATCATTGCACCACCTCTCCTGACATCTAGGAGCATGAGAATGAGTCAGACAGAAGCAGGATGCCAGGGACAGTGCAGAGATCCTTTACTGATGAGTGATGAAAGGCATTTGACAGTTTAGAATAATTTGTCAATAGGAATGTTGAATGGCACAGCTGTGACATAGGGATTAATCAATTTCTATACTTCAAACTTTTAATATATTCATATATGTGATCTGGCCCAAACATGAATTTATGTAATTACAATATATAACCATTTTTCTCACAGTAGTCATATCAGTATTAAAACACCTGTTAAAAGGCTCCAGAATACAGGACATGACATTTACTGTTAAATTCCTACATCCATGTAACAGTAAGAAAAACAATTGGCCTTTATTGCTCTGCTTTGAGTGTTTTTGATTGCATGTGACTTGGGAAGAAGTTGTGCAATGAAAAATAGGGCTGTGCTGTATAACTTTGAACACTTTGGTAGCTTGTGAAAGAAGTTAGTAGGATGTTATTTCTTCACTTTGTGTTCAAGAAAGTTAGCGAAAAAATGCTACTACATTATGAATCGGACCCCGGCCATAATGCTGTGCTCATACACCCCCACACACAATGCAGTTACTGGGAGCAACAACCACAGTCGATGTACCAGCATCAATAACTGACCACGTGTGAGATCGTAAACTCTGGTTGTCTCACAACAGTTCAGGCTCAGGATTTTTTTTTTTGCTTTAACCCCCGTGTGTCTCTAGCCAAGAAGTTTGCTGAGATGCAGCCCAAGAAAGAGACCCCCATGAAGAAAGAGAAGGGAGGCAAAGAGGCAGCCAAGCCCCAGGAGAAGAAGGAAAAGAAGAAGGAAGAGAAGAAGCCTGCAGCAGAAGAGGAGATGGATGACTGTGATGCTGCTTTGGCCGCTGAGCCCAAAGCCAAGGACCCCTTTGCACACCTGCCAAAGAGGTAGAGATCTGCAGCGCTCACTATAGTATGTTCATTTGTCATTTAGAATTTCACATTCCTATCTGAAAATCTGCACTTGGAACAGTCATTTCACCACAGAGTTGAGGCTTTTGTTGCATGAGCATCTGATGGCTTACTGAACATTTAAATTGAAGATTAAAATTTCAGGTGTTTGGAAATATGCTTTTGCACCAATAAGAAGTCTCCTCAGGGAAAGTGTATTGTCCCCTGTCATTGGGCAAGGCAGTGTCCAATCATGGCACGGTGTCTTAATCTGATGGGGGAAGAGAAACTTGAGTCCATATTCATCCCAGTCATCTCTGTTTCAGTGAGTAAAAAGGCTGGTTCATGCTGTGGGCACATTGAAATAAAATAACCTCAAGATCTACAACTGACCTTTTTTGATAGTGAAAGATTACAGTATTAGGAAAACAGAAATCTTAAGTAATTGAGTCAACAGTGAGTCTCTAGATAAGTGTTTCTAGTTGGCTGTTCAGCAGCAATGTACCCTTGCCTTTGATAGAGCAATAGAGTAGAGGCCGAGGAATGGTTGAAAGGATTGTTATACCAACATTCAAAATTTTTTTGCATATATTTATATCTCAAATTAAGAGTTATAGGTGATTTAACTCTTGTTACACAATTTGTAAACAAATGATTGCAATAGTCTGAATTTGATGAAGCATGCACATTAAATATTAATACAATAAGTAGTGCAAGCTTAGGATCAGGGTTATGAGAACTACTGCAAATGGTAGATTTTCAATATCCTCCATTCCTGCTACAACACAGTTGGCTAGTTCATAAGTACAAAATACCCTGTGTAGTGGCAATAGCAATACCACTTTAATAACATGATTCTTAAGATATGCACAGGATATAGAAATCAATCGGAAAGTGACGAGATAACGTTAAGTTAACAGTAAAAGTTAGCCTATATTCATCAGCAAATGTCAACTTTATGCTGAAAAGGAACTTGTCTAGATTTATGGTTGGAAAAACTGTTAGAAATAAACTAGCATCTATAAATCGCTTACCATCAACTGGATCAAATTTGTCCAAAGCTCAAGTCTGGGAATGCAAGTCCAGCTTAGCTAGCACCAATCAGTGCAGTTTAATCTGCAGCAGAACCTAATGTTCTTGTGATGTCATTGCTTTGTCTCACAGGGAGTATTGTACAATATTTTGAAAATGCAAAATACATTACACTAAAGTAATTTGATTTAAAATATTAAGGAATTTTCACCACTACAACAAAATGTAAATTACAAAATATTCTGTATTTGAAATGCTTATTTTAAATACATCTACCTTGTCCCTCACTTAACGTGGCTCACCTTTTGCTGCCTCGCAGTTCCAGATTTTTTTTTAATGCAACTTTGCATGCTTTTTTTTTTTTTTTTTAAACAGTGCATTGTGTCCTGTTTGGTTAAGTTACTGTAGACCATTGTCAGTCTCCTCTGTGCAGTGCCTCCTGAATAATATAGAATGCGTTAAGCTTGCCAAATTTACATAAATCTCCAATCGCTAGCAGTGTGACTGACGTGCTGTACGATGGTATATTTTCTCCCTGACAAAACCCACAATGTCGACGAAATGTTCTGCAACCTCGTAGGTTAATAGTTAAAATTAAAGTATTATTATAAACCATCATTTTAGGAAAAAATGTATATTTTTTTCTCAAATGTTTGGTCCTGAAAACAGGTTTCGATCTTTTATTTCATTCTATAATACTGTACTTATATTACTACGAGGGTTTGAACTCAACAAGAGAATTATGAGAAAATGTATAAAGTGTGTAGTGAGGGGTTTTACAGCCTTAAAACATCTATAATTGTAAAAAAATATATATAAAGCTGACTACTTCGAGGATTTTGCCTTTTGTGGGTTATTTTTAGAATATAACTCCTGCTATTAACGAGGGACCACTGTGTTGGGAGTTAATACCCATCTCTGGCAACACCCAGCTTGCATCTTGTCATTCTCTCTACATGTATAAACAGTGGATGTGTGTGTGTGTGTGTGTTTGACCTCCTCTCTCCTTTTCTTTTTTTAAAGCGCATTTGTCTTTGATGAGTTCAAGAGGAAGTACTCCAACGAGGACACCTTAACAGTAGCTGTTCCCCACTTCTGGGAGCACTTTGACAAAGAGGGTTACTCCATCTGGTACAGCCAGTACAAATACCCTGAAGAGCTCACGCTTACCTTCAAGAGCTGCAACCTCATCACAGGTGAGACTCTGCAGCAGCCATTTAACCATGTACAACCCCAAAGGGAATAAGTGATTGTGTAGTGTTAAGATTTTTTGTCACTCATACTTGCTAAACTGAATTGACGTGGTGACTCAGTGGTCAGAACGTTGTGTTAGCACTTCGTTGTTTTTGTTTATTTTGACTGTCAGATGCAAGTCCAGTTCAGAAGTGCCTCTGCGTATTTCTGTTTAGTGACCAAGTGTTCATAGCCTGCTTGGACAACTTGTGGTGGTTTCTAAGTAGATTCAAGGAGGCAAATGTTGGTGCAGAATTCAAAATGATTACATCAGAGGTTTTTTTTTAAATGGCATGGGATATCTCATCCATGTCCATTAAATATGAATGATCTGGTAGCTTAGTGTAGATTCTGTAGCAATGTATTGCAGCCTGTTTCTCTTTACATTAGTTAGTAGTTTTGGCAAAAACTTCAATACAGCATAGCTTCTCAGGGTAGTTAAGAATCATATTCAGAGAAGAGGGAGATAAATTATCTTGCCAGTAAATGCCAAGAAGCTCAATATGTTCTTGAAGTGTTTAAACAATGAATAACATAGTGTACTATGTGTATACTGCATTCAAATGCAGAATAATGTAGGAGGTTGAAAGAGTCTTACTTTGATCAGGATTCACTGTTATCTTATAAGAAGTCAACTTCCCTGTCATTGGGCAAGGCAGTGTCCAGATGTGGCACCAAGTCTTAATCTGACAGGGGAAGAGAAAAATGAAACCATATTCATCCCAGTCATCTCTGTTTCAGTGAGTAAAAAGGCTGGTTCATGCTGTGGTTACATTAAATGAGAATAAGGGCTTTGAAATGTGGGCTTGAGTAGAGATTCTCAAGGTTAGGCATGTTTTTTCTTTGGCCATCTTTCAAAAGGCAGGCATGAAATTGTTGTGGAGCATAAGAAACCCCCCCTAAACATCAATCATGTTCTTCACAGGCATGTTCCAGCGCCTGGACAGACTGAGAAAGAACGCCTTTGCCAGTGTCATCTTGTTTGGCACAAACAACGACAGCAGCATCTCTGGTATCTGGATCTTCAGAGGCCAGGAGCTGGCTTTCACTGTGAGTATTACAAAAATATGTCCCCACTTTCCATAAGGTCCTGATCTGATTGCACCATCTATTTGTATTGACTGTTTTCAACATTGATTTTGTCATTCATATTTACTTATGACAAAATTCACCCAAGCTCAACAAATTGTTTGAGCAAGACAATGGTTGAGTGGATGATCAGTCTTCTCAGCAAGCACTGAGCAAAATGTAACATCTTCCTATTGAAGAATACATGCTAGATGTACCTCTGTACTGCCCCTAGTTAGTCTTTTGGATGGCATGTAGGCATCCCCTGTCATTGGGCAAGACAGTGTCTGGCCATGGCACTCTGTCTTAATCAGATGGGGGAAGAAAGAACTGAGACCATATTCATCCCAGTCATCTCTGGTTCAGTGAGTTAAAAGGCTGGTTCATGCTATGGGCACAGTAAACAAGATCAAACTAATGTCTGAAGCTGACATAAGATGGAGTGGGAGAGGGTGGCTAGGTAATTGACACTGCTTTAGTTTGTCTGGATCTTTATTGTAAATTTGGTGGCAGCTCAAATTTAAACATGGCTTTCAGTAAATGTTAGAAAATTTGACATTCTTCCAATTCTTAAAACACTTTGCATTCATGATCTGCCTCTGAATGCACACCATGTGATGCTCCCAAGTATTCCCTCTTAGATGTTGTGTGATCTATCAAACCTCAGGGCAATTCAGTGGCACTCAAATAACAAATTATTTTTGTTCTATGCCCCAGCTGTCTGACGACTGGCAGATCGACTACGAGTCCTATGACTGGCGCAAGCTGGATCCAAACAGTGAGGAGTGCAAGACCATGGTAAAAGAATACTTTGCCTGGGAGGGAGACTTTAAGCATGTAGGTAAAGCCTTCAACCAGGGCAAGGTCTTCAAGTGAAAGGGCACTGGGACAGTCTGAATAAAAGCACTCTGCCTCTGCTCTCAAACACTTAAAACCTATGGACTTTTGGCCACCATGTGCTTACTAAACTGCAACAATGACTTGGAATGACAGTGTTGAAGACAAGTGTGATTTTGTCTCAATGGCCTCATTCTGGCTTTCTGTTTGAGCTGCGAAATAAAGCATTTTCCACAATGCCCTTCATGGAATTTGTCATCTGTGATTTTGAATGTGTTGACTGTTTAGAGTTATCAATCTACTAATGTGTTTAGTTAATAAATCTTGCTGTTAGAATTGTTTAGTGGTTTCTAGACTGCTGGTAAGGACATTATTTGGTGCACTTTGAATACTTTCAGAGCAAAATAGCATTTAAATGCTTTTTTCCCCACCAACTTCCAGTGGTTGACATTTTTAACTTTGTGTAAGTGTATTTAATATAACCTGACACCACTTTTGGATGTGCTTAAAGATGTAACTGCACCCATTTGGCCTCATGTAAGTAATTTCAGTTGCATCAGACTTCAAGTATTTAGCAGAATTTAGTGAAACACTTTTTCAACTTAATTAAATTGCATGTGACTCACCAAAAGAGTGGCCACTTATAACAATTTACTTGTATGAATGGGTTAAATTGTATAAGCACAACTGAAAAGGTTCCAGTAGCTGCTTTTCCCTGTTATCCCTGCAGAGGGCAGGCAAAGACAACATTAGGAAGCTGTAAGGCCTGTGTTGAATGGAAAGCATCCAGCAGGAAAGGAAAATGACTGGGTTGAGCTCTGTGGGTAGCACAAAAAGATGAGAATGGCATCTGTCTTGAACCACAGGTTTTTGTTTTGATGATACATGTGTATCCCCTAAGAGAGGAAGACTGGAACAAATCTTGATTTGAAAACGAAAAAAAAACATTTCCACTTGGATGCCCCTTGACAAGGAACATGCATTAACATGAGATTTTTCTTTTAATCTTTTTTGGAGAGTGAGATACCAATAACTAATGCATCTTACTCCCATCAACCTTATGTTCAATTTACAAATACATCTAGTAGGTAAGTTTAATGTTTGAGAATGAATTATTCATTTAACAAGCTGATATAGTGATCTGTTGTATACTTCGACCACACCCATTCAAATTCTGATATACAGCTTTCTTTGCTACATATTATAGCTTAAAAGATTTCCTGTATGTGGTATAGACCAGTGTAATCTTAGTGAAAATATTTTCAATCATTCTCTTCAAGGCTTAAAAGAAATTTCTCTCCATTACTCCTTTGATCAGTATTGAAGGAAATGTTTCTGCAGCTTTTCATGATTTTCTCTGTGCCAAGTAGATTCTGTGTTGTGCTGTGAAGACAAAGGGCTCGATTAAATAGGACGCACCCAAGCATGTTAAAGTTTGTACAACTCTGTTCCACACACCTGCACTTTGACTTATCTTCTTCTGTTTCACCTGATTTCTTTGTTCTGTGCGTTATTGTGGGCTGTTTGTAGCCCCAGGTTAAATAAGATATCTGGGCCAGCCCATGTTATGATTTCCATTAATTCCCATCATCTTGCAATACCAGTTTTGAAATGTTAAGCAATGTATTTAGCAAAGGAAAAACAACTAACACTGCAGTACACTATATATTACATACAAATTTGTTTTCCTATATTTTAAAAGAGGGCGTGGTGGGTCTCTTTCTTGTGCATCTCACAAGTGTGTGAGATGCATCTTTCTGTAACGACTCAAATGTGTCATTTTTTCCATGCAGCTAAGTGTGATTCAAGATCACTTTGGCGTCTTCCATCATAGTGTTGAATCAGGGAGGCCATTTTAGTTTGTTCTGTGGTCTCATGGAAATCAGAAAATGGAAATGTTCCCACAACAGCTAAGCGCTCAAGTCCTTGAACACATGACTCACCCATCCTGTGGATCGTGGTGGAAGAGGGCTGTAACTCGAGCAAATAACTGACTTTGCTCACAGCATCGCAACAGTTACAACACTGCTGATGGCTAACCCTTCAACTGCTGAAGGAGTGGTGTTACAAAAGCCTTTTTCATCATGCAAGCAAATAAAAAGTTAATGTTAGTTTGAAGGTTTTATGGCACATTTCCTGCACAACAGCAGTAAAGTCATGTCCATACAATATCCTGATCCTTATTTATGTTTAGTAACTATAGAGTTAAAAAGCAAAACTAAAGCAAACCACAAGAACAATATGCAGTTTTATGCCAACAGCAACATTCTCTCTTCCAACCTTGCCAACTTTCCTCCCCCTGGTCTTTATTTCTCTCTTGGCCACACACTCTTTCTTTTTCCTTCCTCTCTCCTTGCTCTCTGGACATTTTCTGTGTCCGCGCATGAAGGGGGGATTTTTCTTAAAAGCATGAGGAGCTGAGGAGTACTAGCAAGGGAGGAACACAAAAAGAGGCTGTATTGTTTCGCCACACAAGGTCCCAGTGTGGCTGTCAGCCCCCTGCAGGAGTTTTAGGCATGGTCTGCATGTGCTGAGCATCTGGTGGTGTAAGACACACATCTGGAAAAGAGTGAGGCGATCTGTGGAGGGCTTGGAACGGCAAGGTGGAGGGCTAACACTGGAGAGTCAAGAGGCTGAAATCCAGCAGTTGTCACTTAAAAGATCCTCAATGCATTTGTAGATTCTGTAGGTATACATTCCTTCTGTTTGGCTCTAGCCTTTTCCGACTCCAGAATGAAAAAGTTGTGATTAGACAGTAGAGTGTGCAGGCTTTTTTTTAGCTTGGGGCTGAGACGGCAGGATCCTTAGGTAATTTTTTCTCCCCTTTTAGACATGTTTACACCACTGCAAACACTGTACTTTATAGCCAGTACAAGTGTGTGTCAGTGTTAATCAGTCGTAGGGTTGTCTCCAGGCGGATAGAAACAACACTTAGCCACCACACATGCAGAGTCCCACCCTCTGACTTTTATAGAGTTTTCCTTAGACCCTAGTCTGGGGTTGGGCTACAGATCCCACTCACACACACACACAAACACTCCAAACTTGAGCAAAAGGAATGAGGGCAGGAAAATGGATCCTTAGTCAGCACATGAGGGCCGCTTCACCCCAAATGTCCCCCATTTTCTTTTGAGGAACATCCAAGGGCATTGTGTTTAACTAGAATTCATAAAAAAGGCAGATAAGGACCCTAAGAGAAAATGTGTAATATAGTTTGCAAGTATATAGTGGTGGAACTGCATATATCTATATATACACTTATATCTTAGGCAAGAAAGTGACCTTTGCATTGTAACCTCTGTGCTTCAGTAAGGGGTGTTCTCATTTGTGCATTTAAAGGGGTGTGAGCTGCACACTTCTCCATGGCAGTAAAACACAGTAGTAATTCAGCACTGGAATGGAATGAGGGAGGTCAAAGGTGAGTCTGCGGAGGGGAAATAGCTGGAAAAGGCAAGATTAGAAGATTGCGTACTAGTAACAACTCAGGTATGGCTACATAATGCCTGCAAGCAGCATCCTTAAACTGAAGTGGGACAGTCAAGGGAATATTAAATTAGTTATTTTTTGGTAAGGTTGGGTCGCCAAAGAATCAGGGTTGTCAGTGTGAGTGTAGAGAGGAAAGTGCGTGACATGAGGGAGGAGAGGAGAGGAGAGGTACTGTGGAGGGAAAACAGACAGCCCCTGCTTTTCTGGACATGAAACCCCAGAGTTGCCTCTGGCTCATATTACCAGAATTGGGAGGTGGGGCAGGAGGAGTGATGTTGTCAAACTAAAACAAAACTCATACGCACTTTCATGAAGTGCAGAAATATTGATCATACCCCAGAAAATCAGGACAGCAGAAAAATAAAAAAAAAGAATTAATTCCTATTAATTAATTTCTCCTAATTTATTATGTGCTACTTACCAGTTTAGCATTATTTTAGTAAATATTACATTAACAAAATTTAACATAATAGCTTTGAAATAATTGTGTGCTTTGGGTGTGGACTTAACCATTAATCTTCAAATTGGCTTCAGGCAATCACACAACTTTTCATGGAACTTAGTGAAAGTGTTACCTGTTGCACACCTGTTATAAGTTTAGGATCTCAAATTAGCACAGTTAAGGTTAAACCTACATTGTTCATTGTCAAAAGACCTTTTGTATACTTTCTCTTACAATGCTCAGTTAAGTAATAGGCAGTTTAGATCTGGATGAGCTCTCTAAATCAAAGGTACCCCAAACCTGCTTATGAAAGAATTGATTGTCATTTTCATGTATTGACTTGCTGGTAGTTTACATCCCAAACAGAGGAAGAGTTGGAGTGTCAGAACATTTACAGCTATGACTGGAATGTACGGCTAGGAAAGGTACTCGCATGTTTTGCAGCACAGCAGATTAGAGCTGCGTCACAGGGAGGAGTAACTCTTGCAAAATCCTGATCCTGAAATCTGAAATCAAAACAGTACACAGTGAGTAATTGTAAAGCCGTAAATGGACCACCTGATGGAAGCAAGTATATCTGTTTCTTAGTGACTGTGTGATATCTGTGAGTCACATTCTGGGGGCTGATGTGTTGAAACAATTGGGTAATACTTACACACCTGAAGCTAAGTTTTTTGTAACTACTCTGACTGCATAACATGATGGCAGTAGCAAGACTCAACCTGTGAAAGGTGTTCCCGTCAGTGGTCAGTTCAGGTGAATCTGTTGTGGAGACACAAAAACACTGTCTAGGCTACAATGGAAAACAGGAAGAGAGGGGGGAGGGAGGGGTGGGGTGGGGTGGAGGGGGGCATCTTCTCTAAAAAACAATTACAAACTTTACGTAACAAAGTGGAGCAGAGTTCCTTACTACATTACAAACCACTTTGTGGCATGTGATATTTATCCATACACATGCAGGGCATTGCTATGGCAACATGCCTGCAAGTACCTGCCCCCGTTGCTTATTATGTTGCTATAGCAGCCATCCCAGAATAGTCTTCTCCCTCGTGTTCGTGACTCACAACTTGCAGTGGAAACCACAATTCAATCTGTCTCTCATTCCCCTTTTTTCCCTTACATTCTTTTCTGTACCAAAGGAACAGCTCGCCTTTCTGAATCATCTGTGAGTGTTTGAGTGTGTGTGAGAGAGGGAGCACGCGCTGTGGGGAATTCCAAAAAGATTACCAATGATGAGTTACTATGGTGATAGCAAATATCAGGCGGGGTGACCTGCATGTTGCAAGATAGTGTATCTTGAGTACTGCATTCTGTCATTAGCTGACTTTTGACTTCTTTGTAGTTGTAATCTCTCCATGGATACACTCTGGTCTGAAATGTTACTTTAGCTCCACTTTGTTTTGAGCAGTCAGCTTATGGTCTGTTTACTCACTGCATAAAATCACATCAATGGAAATACATTGTATACAATGTAAATGATGCATGGAGTAATGGAGTTAACAGTAAACATTTTGCTTGCACTTTATCACTCAAGTTAGGTTTTGGTTCCACGGTTTTACTAATTTGCCTAGAAGGTGAAGGAAATCAAATTAGTGGTGCTAATAAAATTAAGTTAAATCAAATTATTGATATAAATTGAAAAAGGCTTTTCTTAGAGAATGAGGATATTTCTTTACTTTCACAGCAAGTATACAAGTCAGTAATTTTCCAATTATGTTTAAAGCTTCACTGGCCTTTTGAGAAAACAAAGAGTAGAGGGAAAAGCTAATGAATCAGTTTCACACACAAATGTTGTCTGGTTAATATTTTAAATTTAGTTCAGCCCCATTAGCAGGAATAATACAAAACACTCTCATTCAAATTATACATACAAATTACCTCTGTGCACAGAAAAATCCTTAATAAGACTATTAAATGGTAACTTGACTCTAACAGCAGCTGTTTTGTATTCTTTTCTTTATTCCTATTATATTGCATTGAATGGTATTATACTGAGTTAATTTAATTACTCAACAATGCTGATAAAAATATAAAGTAGACAGCATTCAAATGATGTGTGTAAGTCAATGTTTTGTATGATAATTCTAAAGAAAAATAAATACATAATACAACTATCACAAATAATAAATTGTCCTGCTCCACCTGCTGAGCTCTCTGTCATAATTGAAGGACTGGGAGCTTATATCTTCATACTGGAGTAAAGGTGATTTTTTAATTTATCCCCCTTACAACCTCAGAACAGCAACAATGTGTGCTTGTTTTTTTTTTTGTTTGTTCGTTTTTGGCTTGTTTGCATTAATGTGTTTATATACTGTCTTGTACATGGGGACTGCAATTTGGCTGTCTGTAAGTTACATTTTTTAAAAAATAAACAGTAAGGTCAAAAATAGTAATAAAGAGAATTTTTTTCTGCCATTTTGACTAATTTTCAACAATGTTGTTCATTTGTATATGGAGAACACAGACTGAATCTGTAGTAAATTTCTTTTGACATTCTTCAAAACTGACAATAACTCTTTTAACAATGTTCTATGTGCAGCAAATGGATAGTGAAGCACTTGTTATAATGACAATGTTGCACTGTGGTAAACATCTAATTATGTTAGTATACAAAGAATGGTTCTATGTGCAAACAATATGGTTGGTCTAGAGAATGCCTTGTTTTAACAATGAACTATTGGGATGCAAACCAGTCTTTAAAAGACTTTATTTTTAATTTATTGAC
>JANJYQ010091259.1:0-12039 GCA_024605255.1 Rastrelliger kanagurta | reverse complement strand
GAGAGAGAGAGAGAGAGAGAGAGAGAGAGAGAGAGAGAGAGAGAGAGAGAGAGAGACATATTTTAAAAAGTTCACTGTCCTCATTTTTCCCTGCAGTCATGGTGGGCCCTACTTTTCCCTTGCAGCTAAATTAGTGACATAGCATTCAAAGCATAAGGTCATGCAAGGATATGAGCAATGGAAACAAACACTGCATGTAGTGACCATTTATTCAAATGCAAATATGAAATTTGTTTGGTACAAGGTTTGGTTCAGAGATCAGAAGGCAGTTTTGTTTTTACCTGATGCCTCATTGTAGTAGACGTTTATCCTCTCCAGTTGCAGGTCGCTGTCACCTTGATAACTACCAGTGGGGTCGATGCCATGTTCGTCACTTATTACCTCCCAGAACTAAGACAAGACAAACAGGGAGGTACGAACTTAAATGGTTGAGTTTATATTTTAATATTTAAATAAATATGGTTTGGGAACCAGTTGAAGCCTGTGCCTTGCTGTCATTCAGTTATTGCGCATCTGTTTGGTGACAAAATGTCACGCAGCAGTGGGGACAACATCACTGCAGCCTCATAGCAAAACCCAGCCCGACTCAACCCCACCCTGCTCATATAAACTAACAATCTATCGCAAACTTAAAAAAAAAAAAAAAAAATGTTAATCTATTACCTGATCCGAGAGAACCGCGCATGTTTGACAACTCTGGAAAATAACACTTATAACGTCCCGCAAAATCTAAATTTATTCGTTATTTTTTCCTATCTTCTTTATTTAAATTGTAATATTTATACCTTTGCCCCAATCTGGTTTCCACATTGTCCAGCCTGGATATGAACGATTTCCCTCATGGTGCGCTGCGGATACGGGAGATCGTCTTGTTTCGTCTTCACTGCTGTCTGGTCTTCAGTCTTTCTCCGTTGTGTTTCTCAAAATCAGCACTTGCCTCATTTCTAGGGCGAGTGTTGAACCTGGGAGATAGATAAACGTGCTGCTGGTCAGATGACGTTGCACACAGCGCAGCATCCCAGTATCCGTGTCAGCCAATAGGAGCTCCCCGGTTTGATGCAGTGGACCAGAGGATCCTGCCGCATCACCCCCCTGTAGCCTGACATCACCCACCCTGTCCCATGCAGGAGAAATGTTGCCTTTTTTTGTGGCTAGGCTGAGGTTTTTCCATAAAGTCCAGACATATGCTTTCCCTGCCAGGAAATATTAAACTTTATCAATATACAATTGTAGTTTTACATGTAGGCTACTAGTTCAGTCAGGACTGTGTTGTGTGGGATATTATGTTCAGGAACTGGACCTACTGGGCTATTTGTATGAAACAGCCAACAGCTTAAAACAGCAAAAAAGCAATTTGAATTAACTATAAACTTTTCATGTTAGTTTGAATGCTGAATGATACAACTAGGGTTGTATTAACCCAATATGGACCCTGGTGCAAAAAAAAAATTCTATGTCCACTTACTGAGCGTCAGTCTCCCATACATATGTTCCACAACATAGGTTGCCCAGAGTTTCAAAAACCAACCGTCTGTAAAACTATACTGTTCACTGCATTTCAGTTTGAATTATAAAACACTGTTGTACAGTATATGCATAAACAGAAATATTAAAGATACTGAAGGAATAATTCAACATTTTGGGATATATGCTTATTCACCTTCTTGATCAATAACACTCCTATCTGTCCTTTAAATATAAAGCTATACAAAGCTACAGCCAGGTTAGTTTATGTTAGCATTCAAATATGATGAAGCTGGATGTGAAGAGTACATAACTGACACACTGTGACATACTTGCAAGTGAAAAAGTATAGACAGGTGAAACATAAAATTGGGAGGAATCTGATTTGAACATTGAAAAGTGGCAAGGTCATAATGAATCTTAGCTCTGTGCCACTAAATGCTCAAGATTGATGGGTGGATGTCACAATATTATTTATTGAAACTGGTTGGTTCAAGCCTTTGTAGGCATACCTCATATATTTTGTTTTTCAGGATGAAAACATCATTTTTTAAATGATATAGGAACACTAAGAATATTGAGTATATTGATAAATACACAAAAGGTGCACAATATGACCAAGGATATGATCTAAAAGAGTTTCATCTCTACTTAACGTATTTATTCATGATTGTTCAATTTAATTTCTTGATGTAGTTCATTTGAATTGATTATTTATATTTGTTATTTACTTACTTATTTATTTATTTATTTATATCTATTATGCATCATTGTATTCATACTGTATACATTTATATATATATATATATGTATACAATTAATTCATCATTTCTGTAATTTCACATGAATTTCTCACATATCAACAGGCAAAATAAATATAAATAAATATTGCCTGATATTTGATGTCAAATTGCATTTTAATCTATACAATAAATTACCATTAAAATATAACATAATAGCAATGTTATATACAGTGTTACAGTTTTTTTTTTTTTTTTTTGTTTTGTTTTGTTCTTGTCTCTGCTGGTTGCCTGGCAACTTCATGGTGAAAAGAGAATTTAACACTTAAATAGGTGTGAGAGAGAAAAGGAAAATGAGATTTGACTGTTGTTATTTTCAGTAATTAAAAAGTTTATTTCTTTAATGCCAGCCAACAGTGAAAATATTTGTCCATTTGGGTTCAATTAGAAAAAAAAGAAGAAAAAAAAAATCAATGAAATGTCATGATAAAAGTCAATGACTCAACTATCCACAGTTGATCAATAAATAGTGGTTTATTTTAACAACAAGTATGGCTTATATACAAGTGCATTATGTATGTTAAAACAAAAACCAATTGAAACCAAACAATTGAAAATTATAAATGGTACAATCCATGGTTTTTACATTCATTCAAATCTCCCTTCAAGAGATTCTGAGTCGCATGGTTGAGAGAAGCAAAACCTGAAATGTGTACACTGGGGACTTCATGTCTCTGAGACTTTTAAGTTCAAAACAATTCACTAGTCCATGTTATGATCTATGATCCTTCATATCATTGACGCTGCATGTTCCCTCACACTTACTATTTACAAAAGGCATAACCAATGTAATGACAGCGTGAGGTGCTCTGTTTTTTATTTTTTTATTTTTTGCTTTGTCACCAGTATCTGTCTGCTAGTCTTCATTTTCGCTGGTGCTAATGTTCACTGATTTCTACCTTAATTCTACTCCAAAATAAGTTGAACCAAATGCTTATTAAGCTCCCATCACCACCGTGGAATAGCAGCATGGAAGTTGTGAAAGTGGAAGCAACAGATCTCAGAGGAGACATTGGTTGTATTGTGCTGTGTCATTGTCTTTACACTGGTGATGCACAGGGGCTTGGCAAAACACAATTTTCAATTTCTGCAGCAATACACACACTGAGACAGAGACACTGACACTCATAAGCAAGGAGGAATCAGAGTAATGTGAAGCCACTGACCACTGCAGTCAAGCCACTCTCTACTGCAGATGCCATGAATTCCTTATTAAATCCAGTGTCAACCCTGCTCCATAAAATAGATCACATGTGGGTCTACTACAAGAGCCACTTCTGTATTGTATTTAAATTCCAACTCCATTTTCCCTTTTTTTTCTTTTTTTAATGTCAAGACAGCCAAGCTCCACCAAATCTGACATCACATGATTACAGGGCATTGTGCTTTGAGGCGTAGCAGCATGGCATAGGTATGTCAACACATCAAATGCTCTTATGAATATTTTAACGAATGGAAGTTTGCTGACTTGATCATCTATTAAAAGATCACCCTGAATCAATCGAAATTAGAGCTTTCATACTTTGATTCAAGCTGCATTTGAGGATGTCATTCACAGGAAAACAACCACGAGAAGGTTTTGCTAAATCATTCAGATACCTAAGGATATGTGAGCCTTTGTCAATGCACATTTGACTTGGATTTAAAGAAAATGAGAAATTTGGTGAGTAAAGTATGTGTAAGGTTCATCACAAGTGTACCACGAGGTTCTCAGAACAACAGAAACTCATCTGTCATGTCATGTTTCCAACTCCTTAATGACTCATTAACAGATCACTAATACTCCCTGGATGATGCAATATGATATACTGTGAGAAAGTTTTTTTTTTTTTTTTTTTAAATCACATTTGAAATGACAAGACATCATTCAGTTGGCTCTAAAGTTTTACAGTACAGAGTAATTATTATTATTGTTATTTAGCATTATTTTTATGAGCATTTTTGTAAACAGTGGTATATCCATAGTTATACATATTTCTCACACAAATATAACAACCTCAAATGCTTGAAGTACTACAACTGTCAAGTTACACACAGATCATAGTCAAGTATAATGCTGTCCATAGATGGACATGAGCTTTGGAAGAAAAAGTACCACCTCGAAGCCTGTCAATTTAAGAATGGGAATATGTGAAGTATTGCATTTTTTAAGGTAAACTGAGATGTGTGTGACCGTATGAACAAAATGACACAAGGAAACTAACATTAATGCCAGATGATTTGGAAACACACTGAAGGTTAGCAATGCTGTGACTGCTGGCAATCACATCAAACATTTTGTCATCCATGGGTTCATTTCAAAAAATATAATTTGCGTCATCTTTTTAAGGTTGCTCTTTTGTTTTGCTGACACATTCACAATTATTTTTCATGCTTTGTCCCCACTGCAAAGAATAAAGTGTCACCACACTGGGGTGTCACAAATACTGCAAGAATGAAGTATAGCTTTGTACAGTAAGGGCATGCCATGGGAGATTATTAAAAATAATACTTTGAATTAAAAAAACCTGAATCAAGCTCAACAACTAATTATGCAATTACTTACAATATCACATTTACAAATAAAAGCATTGCATACCAGAAATTCCATTGACTGAAACATTTGGAAAAATAAAACTGTTTTTGGGACCAACAAAATATGGGTCACTTTTTTCTGTCATGTTCATACAATGAACCATATGTTGGTGAAAGCAATTTAGAAATCTAATCTCTCAATTTTAATTAATTTAATTTATCAATTGATGGTATAGCTTTCGTTACTTTGAGAAATAATTTAAACCATCTTCAGAAATTCTGAACTTTGAAATCAAATTAACCTGATTCACTTATGCACATACATGGCAGGGGGATGCACAGTATTTCCTCAAACAGGCAAATACTGCAATTACACTAATTTTTGGCACTCTTTCAACATTTAATTTTGGTCAGAGAAGATTTTTGGCGCTCCATTTAGAAAATCCCTCCAATTGTGATTGTTTACCTCTGTAACGGCAAAAAAAAAATACTATGTAACATTCACATGTTTTTTGTCCATAAAGGTAAGGCAATATTTCTATACAAATATGTTAGACGGAGATTTCATTTGAGCAAAAGTACCATTCATTTCATTTTTTTTTCCACTTGTTTTTTTTTGTTTTTTTTTTTTGTAATTTTTTAGCATTGCATTTCTCACCATCCTGGTGACACGTCTCAGTGATTGTGGGTATAGTTTTAAGTCTTTTTAAAATGACAGACAGTGATTTCGCATTCATTTACATCAAAGTAGTTTATAGGCTGGTGATTTCCAGTGACATTCAAAAAAAGAGCAGAAGATACTGTCACATTGTCACAAACCAGCCTCTGGCACTCTCTCATTTGTGTGGTGTCATTTATCGGCTATATGCAGGAAAGGGGGGACATTACGAAACATACAGCAGCTCTGTAAGACATGTCTGCTCAACTCCAGGTGGGGACAGTCTTCATTAAGTGCCTGAAGTCTGAGCAAGACAGTTTGTGTGTGTGCCCCCCTCCCCCCTTCATGATTATTCATGTGGCCTGGGTTGTTTCCTGTTGCAACCGGAAAGCTTCCTACTGGCTGCAACACTGAATCACGATGACGATACTCCGTTGATGGTGTTATTTTCTGTGCTGGCACTGTCCCTGATGGAAAGAACACCAGAGTCTATAGGGGAGGAGACGGTGCAGTCCACTACAGAGGACGGAACTGCTTCTGTAGGGCCTGAATCCGTCGCGGAAGTTGGTTCTGAATCTACAACAAGGGAAGCAGGTGAATCCTGTGCTGGCTGAACAATGTCTGTGACAGTCAGAGCAGTAGACTCTGGAGTGGGGGTGTGCACAATATCTGTGACGGGGAGAATGGAAAGAGATGGCGTAGTGGTGCTGACAGTATCTATGACAGGAGGAATGGAGGAGTCCGCTGAGGGCGTATCGCCTGAGTCAATGGTTGGGGGAGGTGTGGATGAAGGGGAAATAGTGGCTGGGTTTGGGGAGGTAGGAGAAGGAGGAGAAATGTCATTAACAAAGGGAGAGGTAGAGTCTAATTGTGGTTGTTGGGAGTCTATTACACCTGGTATGGGTGATTCTCTAGTAGAAGGAATAGATGGAGGTTCGTCTACTACTTCTAACTGTATGGGAATGTCTGAGTTTGCATTAATGGAAGGTGGAGGGTCACTTGAAAGGTGACAGTCTGTCAAAGGAGCAGGAGAAGGAATAGGTGATGGAGAGTGACCGTCATGCAAAGATGGAGACAGGGAGTCTGCCAAAGAGACATGAGTGACCTCTAGCAGATGTGAGTTGAAATCCGGGGTGATGCTGTCAATGTCATTGCCCAGCGGGTTTGGTGATTCTAATGTAGAGCTCGGTAGTGGCTCGATGACGGGTATGGTGCAGATCAATAAAGAGGCAGGCACAGTTTGAGGGACAGAGTCCAGTGAAGTTGAAAGAGGAGTAGATGATTCATTTGTAGGAGACACACCAATGTCATTCATCTCTGGAACAACAGGATCCACCAGTGGCTCAACAGATTCCAGGACTATTGTAGAAGTTTCTTCAGCATTGCCTAAAAGTGGGTCTGTGACATATGAGGCTTTGTGTAAAGGAGTGGAAGACAAAAGGTGCTCTTTACTGGCATGCATGATGCCATCTTTAGCCAGAGGTGTGATGGGAGTTGTGGATAAGGATGACACTGAGTGACCATTTGGATCTTTCTGCTCAGGCTTGCCAGGGTGCACTTCCATGAACATGGGGGCAGACATATCCCCGACTGATGGAGCAGTCAAATCAACAGCAGAGGAAGCGGTGGAATCCATGGTGGACACTGCAGTGGCGGCTGCCTCATGGAGTGGTGTGTCATGCACCCTGGTGTAGTCCCTGCTGCTCTCAGACTGAGCCAGCAAGAGGCGCTGTTCTCCAGGTTTCCTTGGGGGAAGAAGAGGTTGACGGGTGTAGCTCTCGCCATCAGCCAAAGTCTCTGGGAGGGGCTGGTACCGTGTCTCGGGCAGCAGGAGAATGCAGATGATGCAGATGAGAGTGCAGCAGGCGAAAATAATGTGGTGAAGAAAATAGCCCTTCTGATTGTGGAGTTCCATGATGGGTGCAGTCAGCATGCCGAAGCCAGCACTGGCCAAAACCAATCCAAGACCACCACCCCTATGATGAAAAGCAAAATGTTATAACCTAGCATGATTTAGGGATAATATCCTAAATTAGATTCTTCATATACCAACCAAGGAAATAATAAATTTACAACAATGAAATAACATATATGTATTGTAACAAATATAAAATAATTTAGAACATGGAAACTCTCATTTTGCTATGTATGCTTCAGTTGACATATCACTGCCATTTTATCAAACAGCAGCAGAGAGTGCTGCAGTACCACCAAACACTCCCTCATTTCATGCAGTCCCATTCCTTTCCCATCATTGCTTATGTTAGCCACGAGAGGGCACCCGTCAAGCACGTTCAACAGAGCAACACTCCTTGCATAGCCCCAGATAATGAACCAATGGTGTCATATATTCTCAGAGGGGGATGGTTAATTTGTACAAGATGTGGATTACATTTGACACTGAACTGTGAGAGTCTGTTGTTTCCAGCAGTTCAATAATTTCATATCCTACTTTAACAAGAGGTGGGGCAGCTATTCTATCTCTAGGAACATGTATTATTGTCAAAGCAATCTTGCATCTTAAAGCTCTGTACTGACTGAGGTGATCAGGGTAATAAAACAGGTAAAAAAAGAACAGATTAGCATTATATGTATTTCTTGCAACCTGATGATTGATACTTGTGAAGTGGCATTCATAATTTAAGAAATATTAAAATTAGAAGAGTGAGCACAAAGGTATCATAGACTCATCACACAATGGCAAAGCATGTGTTGTGCATTAAAACACAGATTTTTCACTCCTCTGAGGAATAAACCTTATTTTCATCATTTCCATCCCAGTGCTTCAGTGGGCTTACCTGATAACAGTGGGTGTGATCTCAGCACAGAAAAAAATGCTCAGGTTGCTGACTGCGTGGGATGAGAACATTCCGATGATGGAAAATGCGATGGAGAACTTCTTATTTAGTGTACCTGAGTTTTCTGCAAACAAAACAGGAGACAAACGTATGGAAGTTTGCACTCAATAACCTGTATAACCAGTAAAACACTTCTGCAAATGTAAATAAGGGTCAGGAGGGAAGAAATGTTCAGAAGGCATCATTTTTTCCAGAAACACTGCATATTTTATATTACTACATTTAGCTATTGTGATTGTATTGTTATATTGCAGTATGTCTGTCTGTTTAACTATACAAAATATATGAATGACAATGACATGCTGGAAGAAAAGAATATCTTCAAATAATAATTTCAAAGAGTGAAAATTTATGATATATGGTATAAAATCAGCAACTGTTTGAATGAATGAAATTTCATGTCCATTCTTTCATAAAAATTCCAATGAGTCATGTGACTGACAGAGAGCGGAGGCCTGATCAGTTCCTTCAGGCTACATTAATTATCCTTGGTTGTCTCTATATTAAAGTTTGATTTTTTTTTCCATATCAAATTTTGGTACTATGTAATTTATGGCCTGACTTGAATTTTGATATTAAATTGACTACGCAAATTCTATGGAATTTTTTAAGGTGGATGCTTAAATCTTCTTAATTTGTGATCCCTTAAAAGAAAGCAAAACAGTGAGGTTTTGAGATTTGAGAGTGTATTCTGGAAATTCCTTAGATGGGGAAATGAAACCACATATGATTCAGAGAAATATTAGATATTTCAAAAAGTAATAACATATTGTGTCTCATATTCAAATAATTGAAATAAATAAATTAATTAAATGTCTATATCTACATATAATGTAAATACATATTATACATTTTGTATATATTTTGTATAGAAGACAAAAGGTGTATCATCACAAACTTCAAACTGCACTTGAGGAAACATTTAAAGTGCCAATAAATTTTGGTCAAATTAAACTGTTTCCTAGCACTAATGTTTATTTTTATGTGTTACTGCGGATTAGGCTTGCTTACAGAAAGACCATTCAGATTAAAGACAGTTTGTTTGTTTTTATGAATAAGACATGTTGAAGAGGATCAGAGGAGACTACTCTGTGATCAGTTCCTTATGCCCACTGGAGGATTAGCGAGGAGAGACTAAAGAGATTGATAAACAGAGAAAAACAGTAGAGGAAGGACTGGTTGTGAGATTCACCACTCTGGAATAAAGATGCTCGCCCTCTTCCAAACAAATGGGATAAATAAGTGAAATGCTAGTCTTAATTACATCTTGGACTTCATTATGTGTCTCTGCAGGGCTTGTATAGTCCTAATGAAAAGCTGCAAGATATCTATATACAGCACATTATGAAGATTTATCAAGCGCAGCAAGTGATATGTTACTATCTAACATGATTCATAATTTGAAGAATTTGGAGCTGATACAATGATCTGACAAAGAGTAATGAACTTTGAATCAATCAATAACTGATCTATCATATTAAAACACTGCAAACAAGAGGGGAGAATTAAAAATAAATAGATGATCATACCTATATTCAGATGGCCACTGTATTTCCCCAGCACTAGAAGGGAATAAAAAAGATGAACAGATGTTTATCAGTGAGGAACAAGAACAGTATAATTTTCACATTCAGTCTGACAATTAAATCAAGCAGTCAATCATTAAAAACAAAAACACACAAACATAAGCTTGTCAACACACAGTTATAACACAAACAACTTCAAAGTGGAACATGCAACATGAGCATAACCTTGATGTGTTGACTCAGGTTAAACATTAAGTCAAGCTCATTTGTAACTCAATAAACGGACTTGTGTACCATTTTCATCATCTGGAGCACTTTTTGCTACACATTGACTACAACAGCAGTTTGAAATCATGTTCAACTGCCCCATTAGAAACAACTAAAAGGTAACAAAGCTCTCACATAGTACTCTCAATCCACTGGGTGTTAGTAATTATAGCATGCGTGCCAGAGATAGAATTTAGACTAGAAATGTAAGGACTGTGAGTTTGTGTTACTATCAGATGGATTTAAACAGCCAGATTTGTCTGACATTTCTAGATGACACAGAGGATGCTTGAATTCATATCATGATACAAATACTTTGTTCTAATTACTGACATATATCATCCTCTATGATGAAGGTTTCTCGCTGATTATGCTTCATAAAACCTGTCTGTGAAACCTCTTTTTGTACCGCATTTTTTTATTCTGTTAATTGTTTTAATAGTCAAGTGTGTAGATTAATGGAAAACAACTGCTATATATGTCTTGTTGTCAACTGATCTCATAAAAACACCAACAGCAACAATAAATTAGTCTTTCAACATTTTCCAACTTCCCTATGCTGTCACCCTTTCTCAAGCTCAATTGTTCATACTTAAGATGTAAATCTTTAAAAAGTTTAATTTAAAAAAAAAAAAGTGTTTCCTAAAACTGTTTTTTGGATGAAAACAACTGGTTTTGACAATAATAAAATGCAGAGTAACACAAGACTTATGCTTTAATTGTTTTGAGCCACCAGTTTCTTTAATATTGAGTACTGACACAGACTATAAGATATCTGAAGCCAGTAACCTACATCTACCCACAGGTGTAACTAGACAAGACCTGCTTCAAGAAAGAGAAGAATTTCACGTGGAAGTGGAGGTGTGTTCTTCATGAGTTACTCACAGTTAAGCAGGCCCAGCTGCAACAGTGATGCCAGGGCAGTGATAATCATGAACATGAGGAGGCCACCCCGCCGTCCCATCAGGCCCACCGCCGGGCACAGTGCCAGGCACGATGCCACAGCAATGCCTGCCATAGTGTAGTAGTCTGCATAGAAGTTGTGAAACATGGTTGTTTCCTGGGCCTCATGGTCCATCATGCTGCGAGCAAAACAGTGGTGGATTCCATAACCTGTTAGCCTAGGTAAAAGATATACACAATGGAGAGTGGTGAAGAATGTAACATAAAGAATATCAGAATACAGTGGCTAGATTAAGGAATGCTAGACAGAAGATGCTATGGAAGGCTGTCAGAAAACTGTATACATAAAGTGAAGGGGTAAACAAGAACAGAGAACATACATTCATTCAGATGAAAATGACAAAGAAGTTTAGAGGAGATAGGAGAGGAAGAGGCACAGTTCAAGGTTTATTATGTTTTCTCTCATCTTGAAAAAATGCCCAAATGTAAATATGGACTTATTGACACACAAGCACACACCCTACAAGCATACACAAAAAGGTGAACAAACACTCACACCCTTTCTCCCAGTTGTACAGTGTTTCATTATAGACACAGCTTATATAAAATGAATTCTGACTTAGGGAGTCAGGGACACCATACACTGAAGAGGAGCTAAAGCTGGGTCAGCCAAGATAAAGCTGAGGTGTCGAATAGAGAACAGAGGAGATATCCCACTGGAGATGAAAAGGCAGAGCAGCACAAATATGGAAAGGTAGACCACTTGGACAAGACCAGCGAGGACTGCTGATCAATACTGTATCAAGCATCCAGGTCAATAGCGGCAACTTGACTGAAAAAATGGCATGTCTGACTGGCATTGCCTCATCCTGGACACACATATACAAGCACTTACATGCATCTGCATTTGTTTTGTCCTTCCTATGATTCAGATATTCCTACAAACAACGCATTGAACACAGACAGGTCCAAACAACAAAGCAGCATTACATATACTAGTGCAGAGCCCGTAGTACATGTGCCAGAGTATTGTGTATTGGTTGAGAGGC
>JANJYQ010091149.1:0-20300 GCA_024605255.1 Rastrelliger kanagurta | reverse complement strand
AGAGAGAGAGAGAGAGAGAGAGAGAGAGAGAGAGAGAAAGAGAGAGAGAGAGAGAGAGAGAACACTATTTAGTAGACCAATCAATACAGAAGGCAAAAATGATATGGACGGTGTTGTGAAATAACTCAGCACTGAAGAGGCAAAATGAAGGATACTCAAACAACATATACACTGTATCATTGTGCCAAATTTATTGGATGTACTGCTTATGTGCTTGTTGGTTGGCAAGGGTCCTCTTCTTGTATTCATTTGATGCCTAGTCTCCCTGTTTTTGTGGCAACATTTGGAGAACATCACCATTACACCGTGCCTGTGGTTGCTCCACCTGTCTGGCTGCACTGGGCAGAGGCATTGCAGAGATGGTGGTAGTCTGTGTGTCAGAAGCCTTTTCACTTAGGGCAGCCTTTATGCAGCCATGGACACTGTTGCTAGTGCCAGCTGGAGGAGCAGGAGCCCCACTGGGTGTGCTGGGGTCAGCAGCAGTCCCCACTGTGAGACCTGAGGCCCCAGCATCTCCCTGTTCAGATGCTCGAAGTCTCTTCATGAGTGTGGTCACTCTAACAGCTTTCTGTGAGTAATGAAAAGATATAGCAAAAGTATATCATTACGGCAAAAAAGAACAGAATGTTTAGGATGAATGCTCTGATGAAGATTGCTGTCTAAAAACACATAACCAATGCTATTTTGATCAAAATATCATTGCATTTTATTAATATCATGTAAGCAATTCAAACATAAGAAATTGATTGTGTGGGGAATATTAGCATGAAGCACAAGGGAAACATAACTCAAAGTGCTACTGAATTCAGTATAGATATTTTATCAGTTTAAAATGTTGATAGAATAATATAAAAACAATTAATTAGATTATCAATCCTCAATCCCTAACATTTTGCTATTCACTGCAGCATGAATATATGATAATCATTTTGCTTAACATCTGGAATACATAATAACATACAGGAAAAATGATACCTTCCACTTGGCTTTGGCAAAGTTCTTTTCTATTTGAGCACAAACTCCATCTTTGATGTTCTTGTCTGAAGCAGCATTTCCAGAAATCCTGAGAAAAGGGACATGGTAACTGTTTTTTTTCTCAACATTATTAGGTTTGTACTAAAATGCAAATGCATAACTTGTTTGTGGGACCATTAATATTTGCACTATTTACCATTCATGGGCAATTGCTTCTTGTGCAGTCAATCGTTGATCTTGCTCCACTTCCATTAACGTTGCCACTAAATTTTTTGCTAAGAAACAGAAACAAAATAATAACAACAGTGAACTTGCCTCATCCAACATTTAGATGTTGAATACATCATCTGAGATGTACATAATGAGATTACATTGACAATTTTTCCTTACCAGAATCTGAAATATCATCCCAGTACGGTGAGTCAAATTCATAGTCCCCTGACAAAATCTTAAGGAAAAGGTTCTTATCACGATTATCAGAGTCATCTTCATCGGCTTCATCATAGAAAGGAGGGTTCCCAGACAAACTATTAAGTTGACAGAACAAGAACATTATAGGAAAAGAAATTCTTATTTCAAAGCGTATCTAAAAAAAACAAGTGTACTCACAAAGTAACCTAAATAATGCTAAATATAGCATATTGCATATCACTGGGTGCTTACAGTATATACATGATGACTCCTATGGCCCAACAATCCACAGGTCTTCCATATCTCTGTCTCTCAACCACCTCTGGGGCTGAAAGCAAAAACACTTTTAAGACATTCTCATGGTACTTTGTGGCTTGTGTGAATAAAGATTTATTTCTATTCTATGACAACCTAGTTAGCTTAACCTACCGAGATATTCTGGAGTCCCGCATGGATCCTTAATGAGTCCACTTTCCAGTTTTGCCAGCTGGAAGTCACTGATAACAATTTTGGAGTGTTTCAAACGATTAAAGTACACCAAGTTCTCCAGCTGTAAATAAATACAATTTAATAAGCATTTTATCTGAATATGTTTCATATTTGTAAAGGGCACTTCTTCATTAACGTAGCTTATTTCAGAAATACTATTGTTTTTCACTAGATGTCAGCAGTGCAGTATACCTTAAGATTCCTGTGGACGATTTTAAGAGAGTGCAGGTAAGCAACAGCCTCCAACACCTGCCTCATAACATTGCTGGTGTCCTTCTCAGAGTAGTAGCCTTGATCTAAGATCCAGTCAAAGACCTCTCTGCCTGTAGCACTGGAGAGATTGGTACATCCAAAGTAAATACATATCACTTGCTGATGACTGAAATGTAAGGATGTTTCACATGTTGAATAAATCACTGGTTTAATAAGGAAGCGCAGTGCACATTAGTTAGTGCCATCATTTTTCTCGAGTGCCTGGAAATAATACTCACAGCTCCAGAAAAAGGAAGTACTCTTTCTTAGTTTCAAAAGCATCAACCAGCTGGAGGATGTTATGATGTTTCACCCTTTGAAATAAGGAAACAAGGGCAAGAGAATAATATGAGGAGAGGAGAATGGAGAAATGCAAAATTGGTTAAAATGAATTAACTACTAGAATTACAGCACTACAATCAAACTCAACTGGGCCCAAGCAAGAAAGCTATTATAGGTGTACTTTTTATGCATTTAAAAAAAAAAAAGAAATAATGCTTAATGATCATAATTGACTTAAGACATAACTAAAAAAAAATCCCAAGCCATGACCAAGCCTATTATAACATGCTACCTCAGTGTCTGTTACAAAANAATATTGAAATCTGGTTGCTTAAATTGGTTATTGGTCCATACTGAAGGCATAAATCTAAAATAAGGCGTGACTTGTTTTTCTTCTTGAAAACCAAATTTTTGTAAGTCTCTATTATTCAGTTAGTCTATCTGTACTACTTTTAGGTGCATATTTGATGTGCTAATAAGTATTCACAGTGTGTTGGACTGAAAATAAACATGCCCATGTTCATTATGATAAAGAATGGTGTCATTTACTCCAACTGTGTGGCTCACTGATGTGTTTTTAATGGAAGTCCATGACACAGAGGAATAAACTAACACAGACTTTGGCTTGACAAGTAACACTTTGTATATAGTATGTATATGTGGTTGCATATGTTTATTGTTAATTTTAGCATTTAAGAAAAATATAGAACATCACCAGAATTGTAATTTACAGTGTTTAAAAGAGAGACTTTAAAAATTTGTTAAATAATGAGAGTACTAGAGTGTACTTTTATTATGTGTTATAATGTATTGCATTTTAAAATGTGCAAGGTGAAAGCCTTTGTTGTTAGGTAAATTTTGATGCATGCTTGCATCAATTTTGCCATGTTTTTGACGAGAGCTGAGCAAAGTTTTCTGCTGATCATCGTGATTAAATTTTGTCTCAATACCAGGACTCACATATAGCTTTATAATGAAGAGTTTCTACTTACATCTTTAGGATCATTATCTCATTCTTGGCAGCTTTCCTCACTTTCCTTCCATCCTTTTTGTGGAACTTTTTACAGGTGTACATTTTCAACGTGTTCCTATCCTTCGCCCGAAATATCTCACAAAACTCCTCTCTGAGACATGGAAGAGAAGAAAAGGGAGCATACATATTTTGAGTCAGATCCTTCAAGAGTGCTTATACACTAAATAGAATGACAACATACTTGGTACTCACGATTTAACAATTTGTCCGAGGTCATACTTATCGGTCACTTCTGATGGATTGTTATAATCCTTCTTCTCCCCGAGGGTCAGACAACCAAATGGCATGGCAGCTCCTGCCCTATAGCGAGGAAAAGTACTGCCACAACACAACCTGCCAACAATATACAGAATGTCAGAGTTGTGTGCAGTATAGTACAACATCAGTTTGGATAAAACACAATGCAAAGTAGATCTGAACACAGGTGAATACTGAATCACAATCTGGAGATCTTTTTCTCCTTGCTGAGTTAAATAAAACAGAACCACTGTGAATTATTATTGTGATGGGACATAACACAATATGAACACTGTAAATCATAGCACACATTTATAGAGAGCTGCCTGGGTGCATGAACATTTTGTTCTCAGAAACTTTTGTCGCCATACACCTGAGTATAGGAAAATGTAATCAATTTGTGGGGGCAAATGATTTCAAATGATCACGGCACCAACACAACATAAAAATGAGATTTAGCAATGACATTATAATATCCTCTTCACTGAACTCTATCAGATTATGTGGCTAGTTTCTTTCTACTCTGCAGTGAGTCAGCTCTGTCCTGCAGAAACAAGATTATTCATATCTGCTTTCCACAGTTAAGGATATTCATACTGTGACTCTAACTTCTGTTTATCCTTTCTAAAATGTTTTAAATAATTTTGAAATTACTTTGGAGGATCAATTATTTTGTGTTTTATGATAATCTTTAATCATAATTATTTTACAAATGCAGCTGTTACCATATTGCCACACACGCTCTACTTTAGACTAGCTCGCAGCACCTACACTGTTGTACATCATCACAGTCCACTGATAGCAACAAAATAGATTTAAGAGGGAAATGTTTGATAATGGAGGCGGTATAAGAAAAATAATAGACTATAGTGCATGATTGCATAATATTTCACATGATTAATATACAGTACAATCAAACCAGATAGTGTTTCTGTAACACAAGTATGAAGTGCTACATTTGGATTCTCCTGCCTTCATAATATAAAGCTTTAATCTCTTGAGAAACTTAAACAATTTCTGGTTTTATGTAGTGAATTAAATACCTGACAAATAAGGCACGTCATCATATTAATGCAAAAATCCAATATAACCACAGTGCAGGGCTGCTCATTGATTTGCAACAATTCCCACAATGGCCTAATACAACAACAGATAATAAGATAGCAGATAGCACAGTCTAGAAAAATCTCTAATGGAAGATCTATATCACCATATCACCAACCCTATATTGAATAGTATCTTAAATTAGCAGCAGTGTGACTCACTGCTGACCAAAGTAACACAACTGACAACTACAGTATTTCTGGTGCTCTAAATAACTGTAGATAATTAATTGCATTTGATGTAACGTTCTAGCTGTCAACAACAAAAAGCCCAATGAATCAATGCACACAAAGTCCTTAACACATTTCTATGCCAATTTCACAGGCTTAAAATAAATAAATAAAATGACTTCATAACACAGTGTGTTTTTTGCCATGAAAACCAGAGAACTAGCATGGACACAGGGTGATCTAGCTCAGGCTGATTTGCTACAAGATGTTTTTTCTAAAAAGAAAAACAAGCAACATGTATCATGGTGTAGTATTTAGTGTTGTTCTGAAATATAAGAAGACTTTGTATAGTAATGTTATGATGTGCTTTAGCTGGAAAGGATACTTTACAATTTGACTCTGTTGTCACAAAACTGAACTGCAGGATTAGAATTACATACTTTACAGTAAACGAGGGTGATTCACTGCAGCTGCTCAACAGAAACAAATCCAAAGCCATCAACTAAATATCATGGGTGACATGGTATGCTTATATGGTAAACAGACTCTGTTTTTGGCAAGGCTTATAGTAGAAATTGCAGCCAGCACAGAAGAGTGGGAGTAAAAAAATCTGACTAAGCTGCTGTCTGGACTTTATCAGAGGCAGAAATTTCTCACAGCTGTATCATCCAGAATGTAGTGAAACAAAGAGTGTTGTTATAAATGTAAAAATGTAATGTGAGGAATGCACATGTTAGGAGGATCATTATGCTCCTTGATGTGTAGGTCTTACAAGCAGGTTGTGAATAAAGAGAGAGCTCCTTAGTTGAACACAGTTATTCTCTATGATCCAATCTCTGTAGATCTCTGATCTGGTATGAAAACTATTATTTAGTATAAATTGCTTGGATATTATCACAGAAGTCTGTTTCAATGAATATTTCCCATTATGGCCCCTTAAATAATATTGATTTGACTGGTGATGATCTTTGATCCACATGCTGCAGGAGAGGGGGGTTAATGCATAATGTGTTCAACTTCTCAATACCATCCTATACCTTGACAGGACATTTAAGTGCCATCCTTTTCTTTACATACAGTTATACAATATCTAAAAAGGACTGTCATTAACAGTAAAATTGGATTTGTTTCATTCAAATTTTTAAGAGGACATATTATGCTCATATTCAGTTCACATATGATATATGTCTATGAATATTCTCATTCATCCAGGTCATAGTTATGTCTGGGCAAAAAAATAATCAAGGGCAACTGGACTTTTAGTTGTCTAGGAAGACGTTTTGCCTCTTATCCATCAGTTTGCAATGCATTGGTGTGTGCACTAGTCTGACAAACAGTGGACGTAGAGTTTCACTTGACCATAGTTAGAGGTCGTTATGGTCATTGGGGTAGTTGGAGTTAGATGAGGAATTTTGGACAGTCATTGTTTTTGGAGGCTGAGTTGTTCATTCTCCTGGGATGGCTGAAAGAACAGCATTATAAATCTTATCTTAAACTTAAACCCTTTTTTGCAGCCCCTCAGTATACACCATGCCACTTTACAGTCTGTTCCATCTCCTGCCTCACATCTCTATGAGCCCACTCTGTTCTGACCAGTTGTATAAAAATAACAACAATGCAAACCCAACATTTATTGCATTACTGCTTTAAATTAAAAGCTATAAAATCACTAAATAAGATAGGACTGTTATTGCGAAGAATGCACAGGGACATGAAATTTGTTCCTCATTGCATAAGTGGAGTTACATTAGTGGCCTTAAAACAGTTGAAACATCAACATATGGACATATCTGAAGCTATATGTTCAATAGATTAGTTTGAGGTAATGTAGGATAGTTATATATAGTTTTAGCTGTACATGGAAAGTTTTTCACTATATACAGTATTTACAGCTTACGGAACTTTTGCTCATTCACAATCAAAGAGATGCCAAGTAAAACAATGTATGTTTAATGTATGCTACAAACACAAAGGATTTCCAAGTCTGTTTACTTTATTTACCAAAAAGAAAACCAAATGCTTCACAATAAACAAACCAGTTGTAGCTCCACTTGTAGTAGCCAATGGGGCATGGATCTCCTCTATTCAGTCATTATTCTTATTGTCCATCCCAGACAATACATTTTACTTGGGGCTGTTTTTTGCAAAGGTATCCATAAGAAAATGTTTCCCTAGAGTGTATAAGAGGGGACAGAGAATAGTGTGAACTACTCAAACACACAACATTTTGTACTGCAGCGCAATTATGTATTTCAATCTGCCATTTGCCTGATCAAAATGCAGCATACAATAGCATACCCCATCTCTGTCCTAAAGGGGCAATAGATTGGAGACTGAGGAGTATTTTCGAGATACGTTCCTGCTAAATCATATCCTCCACATGGATCCTGCAAAAATAATGCCCAGTGCCACCATTAGTATTTGTTGGCTCTCACCTAAATTCACACAATTGTGCTGCCTGTGTATATCAGAATTGTTTATTTTCATAATACATTCCTCAGTGCTGTACCAAGATGCTCATTCAGTCCAATAAAATCACACATATGATGTTCTTTTGTTTTGTGACAGACACATAGACAAATCTATTTTAAAGTGAATAATATCTTAAATTCATCATAGTAACATGTTAGCACATATCTGACTGTAGTCATAACTTAAGGCATACTTTAATGGCTTCTTTCTCTTGATATAACTATACCACCAATAGCCACCTCACTAAGAAAAACAATGGCATGCATGGCAGTCAGAATTATGGAGGAACGAATGTCAGACCATTTAATGCAATCATTAGACCTCACAATGAATCATAGATCTACACCTAGATCAAGACCTACACCTGTTCATAGAAGCCTGTGTGCCGGACACTAAACACTAAGTACTATAAGTCGTACAGATTTTAGCATGTGCTTGTTTTCCCCCCCTTCAAAGCAATCTATAAGACAAAAGGCTGCTCTCCCTCACCAGAAGAGAAAGATAGAAGTCACTCAACTATTGCTGAATTGGAGGTCTTTTATCTTTGTGTTTTGAAAGATCCAAATGAAGTGTTCTTCAGTTATTGTAATTTAAATGTCTCAAATTCAGTCTGTTGCAGAGCTATTTTTTATTTTTCAAATAACTAAGCAAATAAGTTTAATGAAAATGCTTATCAAGAAAATAAGCTATTTGCTGTTAAAAGAGTGATATAGCTATCATGGCTGAATAAATCAAGATAGTACTAGAAAAAGAGCATCTGTATAGGGGTATTTTGCACACTACTTTCCTGTTTCCTGTTTTATTGTCACATGTCCCACACAACATCGAATCAAGCATTATTTGAGTTCATTACAGGTGTGAAGTTGTAGCCTACTACATGTGAAAACATCCTGTGAAAATGGCTGCATAATGTTCACATAGTAACTAATGATGGAACTAATCATTGTAGGAATGTGATACGTAATGACTTGCAAGGGCTTCAATAAACCAACTAAACTTTTCTACATTTTAATTTGTTATGCACTCCCTATAAGCCTGTCACTCAGTGTTCAGTATTCAGCATTTCAACTATTGCAGAATACAATGCCTGGCCAAAGAGCAACATTGTAATTAAAGCTAAAATATACTTAAATATCTGAGACAATCCCACTCTGACTTTGCCCAAGGGAAGATGAATCCTGGCATTGTGTTCTGGCATTCAATAACATAATGATTAGCCAAACAGGGGTGCTAAATTTATAGTGCTACATTTAAAATAGCTGCAGCTAAAGTGGGGTATATGAAGCCATTTTCATATTTTTTTATTTCTGTGTTTAAACAATTAAATTATTGTTCAGTGTTCAATACAAAATTAACAAAATGTGAGTCATGCTGACATACAAAGATGAAAACAGGAGAATGTGGATTATTTGCATATTTTTTAAAAATGTTGTTCGGGGTTGCTTTGTTGTCAGTCTTAGTAGCACCAGTGTCCAATGTGTGTGTGTGTGTGTGTTTATGTGTGTAGCCAAATATTTATGAAATTATTTAAATTTTCTGTTATAATAATCTAATAATTAAGATGTTGGTTTTAGTCTTAGTTATTTGATGGCCTTTTTTAAAATGAAAATAATATATGTTACTATTTTGGAACTTAAAATCACAACAGACAGTGGCAGCATGCCAGAGCCATGGATTTGGAAAAAACTGGGTGTCTTCAAAGGGAAAGGCTTGGTGATGGGGGCAGATGGTATTGTATTTGAGCCAAACCATAAGGCCTGTAATGCTTCATTTATGTCTAAATGTCCTTGCAAGGTGTGAACACAAAAAAATCCCAGGTTTATTATAACAAACATGAACAGAAGCAGTCATGTGTGTTTGTTTTTTCCAGAGAGGGGAAGAACAATTCGATTGGGTATGAATCAGAGCCTTCTTTTGTACTTGGGTCTGCTGTGCATCGTGTCTACCATTCATCTCTTCTTCAGGCATCACTGGCTCATCTGACCAGTTTCTTCTGATGTTGTTTTGTTGCCATGGTTACCAAGTACTACAGTATGCACCATTGGTACTGTTAGTACAGAATAGCTCTCTGCATACTCATCGACATTACTGCTCAAGACCACTGCCACTTTGTGTGATGAAACAGGAATTCAAAGAGTTAACAAAACAAAAATCTCCAAAATATGGATCACACTAATTTTATTGTGAATAACTATTATATTAATAGTTATTTAACCAATTCAATCTGCAAGCAATGTGTACTCCACAGACAGCTATTTTGACTTAAATAACTGTGGCTGAATGTCTGATCAAACACATTATAGCACAGATAACACATTCAATTCAGGGTAAAGCCTGTTACAAACAAAAGGCTGTGACTCCATTCAAATCAGCCTTTTAAACATTCTATTCATCGATGAGTCCTTTGCTGTTTCTCAGAACCACCCATCAAGGCTGAGGGGGAAGAGAGGAAAAATACACCTGTAAAACATGGTGTGTGGCATTAGCTATTTCATGAACTGAAACAGCTCTGGATCTCTATCTTATTTTTTAAAACAATTTTCCAACATTGGAAACCATAGATTTATTTCACTTGTTGGCCACACAAATTTTTCCAGTAGTGTCATAGCACCGCAGTACCAGTCTATAGTTTGCAGTTTAAACCCAACAGCAGGGCTTCTCAAACTTTTTCTGCTCGATGAATATAATTAATTTATCATATGTCGTTGTACTTTTTACTCAATACTGAAATTAAAGACCCATAGAACGTCTGCAAGGCCCTCTGGACTGTCCATAGACCCCCACACCATTTATTCTGTGGTTTCTTTTTTTCTATTCTGTCGTGGCATAGTTGCCCTCTTTCTGGGATACACAGAGCAGTTGGTTGAAGTCTTGGCAACATGCACATTGCAATCACAGGCTCTTAGGTGTGAAATGATGACAAATAATGACAAGGAGGCAGGGACACAGTGAGACTGTGAGTATGTGAACTCATGAAGTGCTGCAGTCTGAGTGCATGCCTTATGGAAATCTGAGGCTCAGTTTGTTCAAGTCTTTGTGAACCAGAACTACCTTAAAATGTTAATGAACTTGTTGAGCTGCTCATACAGACTAGAGTGCAAAATAGATTTCACATATTATAGCCTGAATGTCACTGTTGGTTTTTTTTTAACTGAAAACCTCACTGCCCAAGCAACATACCAGTTTAAATATACAGTTTGCGCAGCACCCAGGTGCACTGATGTTGCAGCTAAATAGATCACACGCAAACTATCTTGCAGGTTTCTTAAATCACGTGAGCATGTCTGATATTCCAACCGAAATGTTTTATTGGCACAAAAGTTTTAAGAAGAAATTGTGTGTCCTCCGTTTTGATATGATACATGCAAAGACGACAGTTACTGAAGAAACAAATTGAGAACATTTTTTTTTCACTTCTCGCGTTTTTGAAAGCAATGCTATTTGCAATCTTATTGCGGTAAGCAAAATAGTATACGCAAATTGCCCTCACTTACCTTCAGTGAAGTGAATGGGAAACAATCAATATCCAACCCTTTGTCTGTTTTAGTGTTGTCCCGGTGCGGCTTTTCTGAGAGATTTTTTTTTAAGATCCTCGAGTATTTCCAACAAGTCAGCTTGCGGGAATAGGCTATTACGTGAACGTGTGATGGTAACAGCGGGTTATGATGCAGCGAGGAAGGAGGGGACGCCACGGTGCGCCACTGAGGCGCATGCATACGCGCGTGTGTGTGTTCGCGCGCGTTGCAGTGCAGCAAATGTTTTGATAATAATATTATTAATTGCATGACTTTTAGCAGTGTATACCTGCTGATGTTCGCACTGCTCAGCTGGTGGCTATAGCTACGTCAACTGCCAGCTGCACCTGCACTGAGAAGCAACAGCAGGATAAAAAGATTTTCTTTTCTTCCCCAAAGTCTCTCCGGAAGTTGGTGTCACTCAACAAGATCACCTTTTCCCCATAGCAAGAACAGCTCTCAAGAAAATAACTTATTCCCTGCACAACTAGACTGCATCTTCATTTCTGATCTCCTAACCGAACTTCTGTGTTATATGACACAGACGTTGTGGTCCATGGTGGTTAGTAAGTTCATTAATGGTTTGATTTGAAATTATATGCCGATTTTCCTTCCCTGCTAGATTTTTCAAATTTGTATTTATTATTTGTATTTATTGATCTTACAGCAATCAAGATTAAATCTTCATGCAAATCAGACTGAAAGACCAAATTTTTTAATAGAATCACAAAAGATGAACAAGCAAAGACAGGAAAAAGCTCAACATGTGTCGACCTTACATAATACATAAAAAGGCAACAACACATACTCAGCACATATAATAATCCAGGAGGTGAAAGTCAAGTCTATTTATATTTATATCATAAATAACACATTTGCTCTGTACAACATACATTGCCTCCATCCTTTATCCTCCATTTGGATAAGGACAACAACACTTAAGAGTAAAAGAGGCAGGATCCATCTTTTGGCATGCACACTTGTGCAACAGACGATGTGTGTACAGAATAAACTTGATAACAAAATTACAGTGTGCAACTAATATTTATTTATTGGTCCTTAGTAAAATTCAACCTCCGTATCCAAAAACAGCTTGCGGACAACCAAGGTGCTTTGTTTTCAGAGTGGACACCATCCCACACTGTTCAACTTTCACAAACCGCCATTAATGTTAAAAAACAAGCAACTGACAACTGTGCTGATCTCTTTGTACAGTACTGTATGATTCAGCTCTACTCTCAGCTGTTCCTGGCCTGTTCAAAGTGTGATGCTAACCCATAGAGAAGCAAAGGAAAAAATGAAATAACTTGCATGGTACAAAAAAGGCAAAGCATGAGGGGACAAAACAATCTCTAAATCGTTCAACCATTCACTGAGGTCAGTGCCAACAACAATGCTATGTCTAGAGACAAGGGAGATCTTTTTGATGGGCTGGAATGGATCCTTCAGAACAGTATGGGCTCCTGCTGTATTTTCTGATGTGTACCAAGCCTCTGTTGGTTTGAAAATAGTGTGGAAATGAACTTAAACCAATTATTTAAAAAAAACAGTGTTTCTGTTTTGGACATGTCTAAGCCAGTAAAGTGACTCATCTCTTGATGAAAATGTAAAGTTACAGCTGAGAAGTTTAAGGAGCAAATTGATTTTAGCTTTGATAGCATTTTGCAATTAGTGTATGTATAGGTGTGCAGAGGATATGCAGGGATTTTAGCTGGTAAGCAGACTCTGACTGTTCTGCTTATGTAACAGCAGTGTCTCTTTCCTAAAATGAGTAATGTTGTTAAAAGGCCACTTGGATAACAGGAAAGAGAGTGATGGAGCATCTTTAACCTGCTCCTCACCTACCCACAAAACCACCTACTCTCTCTTTTCTTACTCCCAGTGCGACATGGCTCTCCAGAACCTTATTTGTCAAAGCAATAGACAGCCACCATATAGCTAAGAGCGCTATATCACAAATGTAACCTGGAATCCCTTATATCATTGTCACCATTTTAGAAGGGTAGAGTTATAATCCCCCTCCCAATCCTTCACCACAGGAGGGAGTCAGTTACTGTGTCAGCCATCTAAGTTTAAGTCCAAAAGACATCAGCCTGAGACATGACACTTAAATTTTAATGTGGAAAGCCAGAGTTGAAACTATTTATAATAGCTAAAAGTAGACTTGGAAATAGAAAATAAAATGCAGAGACACACGAGCAACAGCAGAACAAAAGCATTTATGCACCAAAACATGGAGGTGGGAAGTTTGCATTTAAATAAAGTTCAGGTACTTTCCAGATATGGGTATTTTTTAAGAGGAAAGGTCTCGATTTTAGTAGACAGTCCATTGTGTCTGACACAGAAAGTATCTGATTCGCGTCATTTATGATAGTAATATGACTGCATGAAGTCAAAACGCTATCCACTGTTTTACCAAATCAGCCAAAGCACTACATGCTAAATCACTGGTATTAAAAAAAGATATATTACATTCAACCAAAGGTTTTCATTCTATTTTCTCTAATTATGTGTCTGTGTTCTAATACCTCTATGTCTATGTGCTTGACAGTACAACTAAATTGGCACTGACATCCACAATTTTGGTGTGCTGTCACCATAGTAACAGCCTCTTAAGGGACATGGATATTGCTGTGTTTGGTGCCATTTGAAAGACAGAAGCGACAGTACAAGTCATTTTTGCACTAACAAATCTCCAACTGAAGATGCTTAAAACAACCCTAAGGATCATTTCCAAATCTGAAGGGATTTATTTGTAATATGATGATTATTGCTCAATTGAAATTTGAGTTCTATGAGTTTGGTGTCTAGAGAATATCCACAGTTGTATTACAAAACTGAGTTATTTTTACCGCTGGTCCTAAAAAGATTGTTCTCTGACTGTCTTTATTACTATTAGAGGGGGTCTTCTGTTGACACTGCTGACTGTGTCTTCTGCAGACATATTTGTAATTCAGATAATCTGTTTATCTGTGTTTATCTTCTCATCTGCCATGATGAGAAATATGTTTAAATTGTCACAGTCACCTTGCCAGTGCACTTAAGTCCTGTGGATTTTAACCTTCAAAAGTTATTGTAGCTGACTGATTCATTAGATACACTGTAACTGTTAAGTTGAGGCAATATGCGGATCTCTATCATTCAAGTTATTTTTGCCTTTGATATAATTTAAATCAGTTGTCTCACAACAAGACATTCTTGCTTGTCACAGGAGCATGTAAAAGTGGAATCTGCATCTCAAAGCTCACAGACAGTATCTCACTATGCTTCTCTGAAACTATTCAATGCTCTGCTCAACCATATGTTACCATGGCTGCATCTAGTTAATCCAGCATTTGGAAGTCTATGAATGGACTCAAGTTACTATCCTGCTTCAGCATGTCTTTCTTTCTCTCTCATATCAGTATTTTGTATCACATCTGATCTCTTTGCTCTTTCACATGAATTTATATTGTGAGAAGATGAGTGAGAAATGGACTTGAAAAATATCAGCACAGCAGGTTTGTGTACTACCTGACAGGCTCTACAGTATCATCTTTATTTCTTTCTTTTCATATGTAAAGGTTTGTATATATGATTGTGTGTCAAAAAACACTGTGTTAAGTCACTCAGTCTCACATTTAGCCTTGAAGGTATATTAAAAATGTGGAATGAAACAGAATTCCTGCCAATAAACATTATTCGATCCTGGTGCCGTTTCCTTTGTGTACTGGAAATGGATGCTTGACATGAGACAGAATAAAGCAGGTGCTTACATAATTTGTTTCACCAGCAGATTTTGTTTCACTGGCTAAGAAAATCCCGCACTATATTTTTTGTAGTGCATCAGCTCTGAAATTCTTTTCTGACCAAAATATATTTTTTCTACACAATTCTGTACTCATGCTTGTAAAAGATGAGTCAACTTATACTTCAACTTAGTTGTCATAGAAACCAAAACCAATAGCCATGGGGTCTGTGATGAAAACCTTTGAAGGACTGAAGGCATTCTTCTTACGGGCATTAATGGAGCCCTTGACAGCTTTCACATCAGTTTCTGAAGAAACTTGAAAGGGGTTCCTAAGAAATCAGTCAAAAGTATAACATGTAAGCAATGCTTGAAAATCATATCACAAAGTATAAACTAATATATAAAATTATGGTAATAACAATCTTACCAGAAGAAATAATTGGGAAAAAAGGGAGAATCAACACTACAATCCTGCAAGATAAGGTTTTTTTTTTTTTAATTATTCTGAATTCTACAAAATAATTCCAGTAACTCAGCATTATTTTTTGAACTATGACTACACTAGCCTTATAATTAATTTTACAATTGTTTTATTGTATTTACTTTTTAGTGTATAAATGTATAAGAGTTGGTGGAGGATTATTATGTGAATAGCAGGACGGAATATGGTGAATACAATTGAAAAATTATTATCAACCAAAATATCAGATTCATTTCAGATTAATAACTGAGAGGAGATTTAGAAGATGTTAAACATGAACTCAGATCTCTGCCCCATGGAGGAGAATCCTCTCCCACTACCCTCGGGAGAATATAAGTGGTTTGGAAAATGAATGATTGAATGAATGACTATTGAAATAGTAAGAGAAATCTCACAGAGCAAATAAGTTAAGTAGAAAAATTATTTGAATAGTATTAGGATGAATGCAAAAATTTAGTTTGATTTGGTAAACCAGCCCTTTGCGGGTAAATCATTTAGACAGTTGGAGACGTGATTTGGATTTTTTACTGCTTTTGCCTCGGCACAGGGAAGAAGACACAGTGTCACAGATGATATCCTCACACTTCAAGTAGAACATTTGGTGCTCTTTGAGGTTACCATAGCTACCACAACACAGCAGGACCGGATGTCCATAATGTTGATCAGAGCGTAACTAGTAGTACACCTGTGATTTATGATGTCAAAGCAAACACTATAACAATCCATCGTGTAGTGGTGAAATTTCAGTTCATGTAACCTTTTTAACTTTTAATTCGAGTGAAAAGAGTACAATTCAATAGTAACAACATTTTGTATGCAATATTTTGATATATGGTCATGCTTTTGGGAGCTAAACAATAAATAAATATACTCTAAAGGTTTCATATTCTTGTAATTACTGTCTTTTTGCTCACGTGGAAAGGCAATTTATCTCTGAGGTCTCTTCTGCTAATTCAGAACTTATGAGGGTGGCTGTTAGGGTCTGCAAAAGCACTTAACCACTTCATGAACAGTGGGACACTGTTACCTCATTGCTGCAGGCTGTTAGCAGATACAGAACTGTTTGACCACATAAAGTCTGTTTTATGCAGTTATTTAGATAATTATAGATAGGTATATAAAATTCAATGGAGTGTTTAGTGCTCATCCTGGAGATATAATCATTATAATTTTGAAAAAAAATTGAAGGCCCAGTGTGGAATTTAGTGGCATTTAGCCACTAAATTGAAACTTGCAGTCAGAACCTCAATTCAGAAGAAAATTTGGTAGCTGTGAAAAGCGCTCTCTAGTCTAGTCTATGTATTGTTTGGGTTTGTCTGTTTTAGGCTATTGTAGAAACATGGCAGTGCAACACTGAAGAGCCTTTGTGGAAGAAGGCCCACTCCCTCTGGAGATATAAAAGGTAATGAAAAAACAATTGTTCTTATTCTAATGTGATTATGCACTAATCAAAATGTATTCATGACTATTCTGTACCATTTCCTGCCAAGTCCACTCTGATTTCCTCTGATTCCATGTCAATTAGACAAGAAAATTCAGGAAACTGAAAATATGTTCCTTGCAGAGACAGTGATGCTATTTGTCCTCATGAGAGATTTTGGTCTCTACATTATCTCCACAGAGAGAAATACAAAAAGTGGAAGAAAAAAATAAACATTCAGTGTATGTATTGCAAAGTATTCACTTTAAGGCATGCAATCTTTGAATTAATCATAGAAATGAATATGACCCAGTGTTACTCAATACTTGAATGAGTGTTATTTTCAGGAGTATGTGTGCTGCATTTCCAAACTCATTTTGTTTACTCCCCTGACACAACACACAAATGTAAAAATTATGAATAGATTATAAAACATGCATTAAGCAGTTTGCTAATTTTCAACCATATCTTTCTGCCTTCCTACACACCACTGGTATCAAATGGTGGTTGTCATAGCAACAGGCACAAGCCACAACAGGGCTTTTGGAAGACAAATACAGCTCAGCATAACAGAAAATCTCTCTTCATCCACATTTTCTGTTGACAAACCCTTTTAAAACCTCATGACCCAAAGCTAACAGGAATGATTGACATTAGTTGCAATAACTTCTGCTGACAAAGGGAATTCAGTGACTGTCAGTGTATTCCCTAATAGTATAGTTTATATTGCATTTAAGGATGGGTAAATGGTGGATTAATGGTCCTTAGTCCTGTATTCAAATATGATCTTTCTGCACAGAGTTGGTATGTTCTCTATGTCTGTGTGAGCTTTCTCAGGATTCTCAGATGTCCAACAGGTCAGATACATACTTGGAAAATGTTTGCGCATCTTTCGAGCCAAAAATACAGCTTAATTTGAGACTTGGCAGTGAATTATTCTTGGGTGAATGTGTGAGTAATTAATGGATCAAACAACATAAATGTAGATTGAAAAAATATTAATTATGTAGTAAAATGTACAAGTTTATCATCTACATTTAGAATATAGATTGACTTTATTACAAAATGCTCAGTCCTCTCCTTTATGTAATACCACCAAGAAAGTGTATGAATGGTCTCAAATTCATTCTGAATTAAGCAAGTAGCGATTTAAGAAGATCAAGAAATCTTGCTGCAGATCATATGGCCCCATAGAGCTGTGATCTCAACATCATAGCGTCAGTCTGGGATTACATGAGGAGGCAGAGGCAACTAAGTCCATGGAGGAATTATGACACTTGAAAATGCTTGGAATAATTTGCCTCTTGAAACAAATTATCTTGAAACTTTGTGCAAGTGAACTGAGGAGAAAAGGCTACTGCTGTTTTAAAGGCAAATTGTGCTCAAACCAAATATGATTTAACTTTTAACCAGGTTTCTTCTGGTTACAGAACTTTGTATGAATTTTATTTATTGATAAATGAAAGCAATTCTTGACATAATTTGTTGTAACTATTATTTATTTACTTTTTGTACCTAAAATGTTTGTATAGTATTGTCTATCATCCGTTCAGATATGTCTCTGTAGATGGCAACAGTAAAAAAATTTGTCACTCCCTTCATCAGACACTGAAATCTATCACACACTGCTTAACTACTTCCAAGGCTGGGCCCTAGTGTGAAACTAAAAGCTTGACACAGTACCAGCAACTGTCGAAGTGTAATTTTTACAATTTGAAGGAGCCAAAACCAAAGAAACTTGTTATTGAAGTGGGTGTTGGCAAGGAGGAATTACTTGAGCACTTGCATTAAAGTTTATCTGGTTAACAAGGCACACCTACTTCTACTTAGCCTCTTTGTATGTTTGAGATCCCTCGTTATTGTGGATCAGACTGTCAGTAATTCATTCTTTTTTTTTCATTCATTTTTTTAACATAATGGTAATTTGGTCCAAATAATAACTTACGGTACATATGTGTTTGTTGAAGGCTGATTATACAAACTAAGTCACACCCAAGATAAGTGAGAGTCCAATACGCAATGTGATTGAAGTACAAATATATATTTTTCTCCATGTATAAATAACAGTTGTTTGTGAAACTGTACTGTAATGCATTACATGTATATATTTTTATATTGACTGCAGAATATACAATATACACAAGAAAACCTTCTAAGTCGTTCTGCCTGGCAAGAGAGGTGATTCAGTCCTTGACTGAAGAAATACATTTTGCCTTGTCAGCACATTATACCTGCACCTTCTCCGTTTACAGGTATGTGTAAATAATTGAAATTTGGGCTGCTTCAGCTTCACAGTAAAGAAAAAAATACATAGCAATTGTCAGCAGACCAGCACATACCACACACTAACAGTCAAGGTTATTGACCTATTAGTTTTTGATGAGTCTTGCATGTAAGTGAACCCAATACAATGGCCTCTTAGGGCTTTTCATTATCAGATTCATATTAAGTCTTGGACTAGATCTGTTAGAATAATCAGTTATACCCCAAGATTCATTAGAATAGACTAAATGGACAAACTTAGTATGAAGAATGATTCTAACATGGTTTTTGGTATATTTAGATGTTATATCCATTTTTACTCTTCCCAACTGTTTCCCAACACAAAAGACATTATTCTATACATTATATATGTCAATGTATGCAGATGACATGTTAATATTTTCATCTGACTTTAAGAATTGTCATACAAATACATTCATTTTCTTAAAAAAACACACTGAAATATGGTCAATGCTGGCATATGATGTACACTGTCCTGGGTGAATCAATCAGGTAAGACTTTGATAAATGTGACTTGCAACATAAAAAATAAGGAGACTTGTGTCAGTGAACGAATTAGAGGTATATAGGACTGTGGGAAAGTGATGGCCATTTATATTTTGTAGTTGTACAACTTTGATTATCAATAGTAATGATTTAATACATGGTGCTTCTATCCTCCTCATATTTTCAGATAATCAGCAAGAACCAGCATCTACAAACAACCAAACTGAATATATGAAGAGGGCACATCCAGCACAGCAGCATAGCCACACATTTGATCAGTCCAGACAGAAGTGTACAAATTACTTAATTCTATACTTCATATACATATGAACACACGAAAAATTTACCACCAAGAGAGCTAACAGTAGTGACTGTCACTGCTATTTACATCCCTCTGGACGCTAACACTTGTTCAGCCCTCTCCCACCTTCACAGTGCCATCAGTAAACAGCAGAGAGTTCATCCTGACTGTGTGCACATAATAGCTGGTGATTTCAGTCAAGACAGCTTAAAGTCTGTCCTGCCACACTTCACTCAATATATGAAATGTGCCACCAGGCAGAAGAATATAATAGATCATGTATATTGTAACATCAAATATGCATACAGAGCAGTACCACAGCCACATAGACCAGACTGACCATCTTGCTCTGCTCTCATACCAGTTACCAAATACATCAACACTTGGCCTGAGGATGCCCTCTCTGAGCTACAGGACTGCTTCATGTGCACTGACTGGAGTTTATTTGAGACCCAGGACCTAAAGAGTACACACAAACTGTACTGTCCTACATCACATTCTGTGCTGGGAATGTCACTGTCAAAAAGCGCATCCAGGTTTACCCAAACACAAAACCCTGGATGACCAGTGATGTCCGGCGTCTCATCAGCAATCGTAACACTGCCTACAGATCAGGGGACAAAGAACTGTACTGTAGTGCAAGAGCAAACCTGAGGAGG
>JANJYQ010091144.1:0-10195 GCA_024605255.1 Rastrelliger kanagurta | reverse complement strand
GAGAGAGAGAGAGAGAGAGAGAGAGAGAGAGAGGTTTGTGCTTAAAGCAGTCATCATCTGAATAAATGCAAAATGGCTCTGCCTCCACCTGGCATCTCGCCAAGTATCTATAGCAACCACATCTTCTGACAGTCTTGCTCCATCCCTCCCTCCTTCACTCACTAATTAGTCCTATATCTTCCCTATGGCTCCTTTCTTCCAGTGCTCTTTCCTTTTTCTTTTTCTCCCCCAACGTTCCCAGAAATCCTTGCACAAAGAGTCGCAGCTTAATGTCCGCTTCAATCAGGAAAAACCCACATTAAACCGAATTTCAGCTGATTTACAGCCAACTCAGTGAACACAGACAGTAAAATACACTTTAGATAAAGATAGATAGATTTTTATTTCTGGGAATCCTATGTGAACCTAACATGGGGCACTCTGTATCAAACGGCCTTATATGATTCATTGCATTGGTTTGGTGTGTTTTCAGTTTTGGATGCATGTGGTTCTGTATTGTGCTCATGGTCAAGTTCAAAGCAGCTGCACGGCCTCAGAGGAGCATCTGACCCAGCTCACCTCTATGCTCGCCTTGGCCGCTCCCACCGCCGGGCAGCACCAGCACCTACCGGTTTCCTGCGGAACTACAACCAGAGGAACTCACTCATTTATGGGGATGGAGCCTCCTCTAGCGGCTACTTTATGTCATTACATAAAGTATGTATTCAGTTCAACAAAGAAACCTCGTTGACGATCAGGGCATTAAATGAACAGCTCGGAGCCGATAATAGTCTAGCTTAAACAAGATTATTTACGTATTTTAACTTTTTTGTAGAAAAAATATATTTGACACAGCTTATTATTGAAAGCAGAGTCATTTTATATGCAATAACATGTCTGGATGGAATCCTTAAGTGATCTGAGTTAGATAGCCTAACCAATACTCGTGAATAAATGTTTTCTATTTCTATTTTCCATTTGTTTTATTGCATGGTTTACTTAATGTGAAATTGTACACATCTGCTAGGCCTGTACATTTTAAGGTGGTTCAACTTGAAAACATAAGTTCCTCTTCTGCCTTAAAAATGTGAGTTTACTGAATTTCAGTTGATAAATTATGGTTATTTAGTGAGTTGTGAAATTATACCCAAAAAAACCAAACAAAACCAAAGATAAATTACCTCAACCACTGATAAAAAATTCAGTAAACTTCAGGAATTAAGTTGAAACAAATGTTCAATCTAACAAAAGGTTACAGTCAAATTTGCTTTCCTTTTACATTTTCTCAGTTTGAGGAGTCTGTTTTTCATTTGAAAAATAGGTATGCAGACTCTGCACAAAATCAATGTGCAGGGCCACTATCACAAATCAGTGTACAGAGCTCTGAACAGGAAGCCAAGCACCAATCCTTGCCATCACTATATACAGTACATTTCCATCAAAGCATATTTTCTTTACACTACAAAAAAGTGGTTTCCTGGACTGTTTTACCTGCATGCTGGGAACTTTGCCAACACACTGCTCATATTTCTTAATGCATTACATTCAACTTAAAATTTCAAATCTAAAGGCAAGTCAGATAAACCCGTTTATAAAATCAGAAATGGTCTGAAAATGAAATCTAGACATTTTAATTAATTTGCAGTTAATCAAATGCACTTATTTGAGTTAGTGACAAAAGATTAGTTGATTCCACTAATGATCTACAGTGTGCTGTGCATCTTTAAAAGACATAATAAAAATGTGATGGAAGTCTGGTTCTGATGCTTCTGTCAGCATGTTTTATGACATACTGAATGTTTCAGGGTGTTGTGTTTTATTTCTAAACTTAGAAGCAAATGCAGACATTATGCAGGTTCACAAAAACGAGTATCGCTCTTTCATCAACATCAACTTTTATTAGAGAATTAAACATTTCAAAACTTTCCTAAAGATACATCATATTCACTACAGACTGGACGCAGGGTGTGATATTAGTAGGTAGATATACATTCAGTTGGCACAAATCACTAGGATTTACAAAACAGCCGTTGTGTCGCTGCTGCACTGAAACAAACACATACAAGATGATCTGTTGTAACATGCAAATACAGTAGCATTGTGTGTCTGCGTGTCTATGTGGGATTACCCGCAAATAGGGTCAAAACAAGTTCATTTGCTTTTCATTAGAGCTAATAAGTTTGTTGTGGTGTTTCATCTCTATCTCTTCTCACTAAACTGGCAGGCTATCAACTGAAATTATTTTGTTTTAATACAAAACATTTATTTGGCATTTTATGATTGTCAGGGGTTTTCAAAGTTTATTCTAGGCTCCCCGTTTTAGTGTATTTCATCATGAATCTAAATGTAGATCGACAGGGAGACAATAACACCACATTGCTCTTCAGTTTAATCCAATTGAGCATCCTAGACTGGTTGGAATGGATTTGTAGAGAACCAGGGATCATGTATTTCACCCCAGGCAGCAACACCCTGCAAGGCAGTTTATAATGTTACAAAATGTACATACAAAAACTAGATACATTCAGTCACAATGCCAAAACTTCAAACCATCTGCTGCTCCTTTAAAAATCTGTCAGTTCAAGAATGGAGCAAGGCTAGAAAACAGCAGCAACCTTCAAAAAGGTTAGTAAAAGTAGCTCAGTCATAGTAAAAACATTACTATTCCTTACTAGGCACTTAAAGAGTCAATAACGACGCCTTCACTCAGCTTTCAGTGACTGCACTTTCACAAAAGTAGCACACCTGCAGGTTTCAAGCTGTTCTTGATCTACACTCAGTTATACATATATCTCCCTCCCGCTAAGGCAAGGGGGTAAAGATAACACATTTATGTTAAAAAGACTAATTTGCATCTACCTGTAGCTGAAACAATACACAATAACTGTAAACTGACAGGAGATGAGTGCTGCAAGGCGTCACAATCTGCAAAGCACAGAGAGAGGAAGCAGTACCGATATCATACATCAGCCGCCTCATTCTACTGTAAACCAGAATGCATCATGGTCTCATACTGTCTGCTGATGTGCGTGTGGTTTGACCGGGTTGTGGTATGTTTAACCAGAATGCTACATGTCCTGATTGGTTTGAGAATGGATGGATACGATCACAGCATCTATCAACAGACGGAGAGCTGAATGAGATGATGATGGTCAGACAGGAGCAGGGCACAGGTCAGCGGTGCGTTTAACGATGGAACAGAGCCAAGTTTTTGCTATCATGTCAAGTATCAAAAGCTGACAACAAATCCTTTCTCAGATTTGTCATTTTATCAATTTAAATTTTTGATCAGACAATTTTATCTGGCTAAAAAGTTCAAAAAGAACTGCTTGAATTTAAACAACATTTAACATTTGAACTTTGGCTCATTTGATGACACTCCTCAAGTCAGGTATTAAAAGCAATGTTTGTGGGATTAGTGTAAAATATCATGTTGACATTAGCAGAGAAATATAGCAATAAACTTTTATAAAGTATTTAAAGTACAATAGCAGACCTAATCTGTCGATAAATCAATTATTTAGTTTGCAAATTACAAACTAAAACTTAAAGTCACATTTAAAATTTAATTGTAGTGTATAGTTTTGGTTAAGTTTAATATTATAAAACTGATATTTTGTGTTTTTGCCTGCAGGTCACAATCATCTTCAAATTAATCAAATTTAGAAATAATCATCTCTAGTCAAGCACTGAAGATGCATAGTGTACTGTTGATTGTTCTTTGGGTTTCAGTTGAAATATTCAGACTTGTTACAGAGAAATCTTTCTGCTTTATTCTGATGACACTGCCGTGCCCTCTGCTCCACTTGGCTCTGCACCCTGCTGCTCACTCAGCTCAGCCGTCCTGCCTGCGTTTGTGTGCTCTAAGTATAGAAACTATTGACACTTCTCAACACCTGTAAGCCGGCATCAGCACTGCTGAAACATTACACTGCTTCATGTACGGCGAAATGCAAACTAAGTCCTGTTTTGACACAGTTCCACATAAAACATTTATCGCTGTTTGCTTGTGTTGAGGTAAGTTAAAATACTGATAAAAACTAAAATTACATCAAACTATCACAAAGAACTCAAATCAACTAGGTGTGTGCATATTTCCAGTTAAGTTAATTAATTAGCAAGAACTGCTACAACCCTCTTTTGAGTGTTTAAAGGAAAAATCCACCCAAACTTACCAACCCAAGTTATGAGTCTATCAAAAATGTTTTAAACATGACAAACATGGACAGCAGCAGAGGACGTCCTGCAGCTGCCACACTGACAGCAAATGGAAGACGATGTATGTCTATGTGCCACACAGATTTATATTTGGGGACAGAATACTGGTCAAATTGTACAATATACTGCCTTCTAAAACTATAAGTCTCAAAAGACATACCAGAGCTGAATCAATGCCAAACAACATCATAAACATTGATATGATGATTTTCATTAAAGGGCTCTCAGATTACATTAGATTTTAGCAGTGTTCAAATGGTTAAAAATGTTAAAATTGTATCATCTTATGTTTGGAATTATCTGTTTGCTGTCAGATTTAACTATTTCCCTATTATCCTTCACCAATAATTCAAGCAAAAAATTCATTTTTTTTTAAATGCCCATGATGTGATTACAGTGAAAAGAAAAGATAAAATAATATGGGCACTCTTAACACATTTATGTTGGCACTGGCGTAAAAGTGTTGCTCATCTGTCAAAGTTTTTAAAATTCAATCTGTAGGAGATCAATTTAACTCATACCAGACCCTTAGTGATTTCGTGATATTCAACTCTAACAAAAAAAAATGACTCTGATGGCAGTAACAATGCTGTTTCTTCTGTGCTGGGCAAGAACATTTGTGCTTATATATGCAAACATTTCATATAATCTGCAGCTAGCTCACATATTCACCTTTGGTATAATTCCTTGAAACATTCATTCACATCACAACAAAACAAAATCTCAAGGGGGCATATTTTACTTATATCAAATCTAATGCATTTTAAAAGCTAAATGAGTGGCAACCTGCATTGCATTGGAAGGTGTCAGTTTTAAGCGGACACAAGGCAGTTGGGAGACCTTAGTGTGTGTGTGTGTGTGTGTGCGTGTGTGAACCTCCGAACTCTGTGACTAATGGACACACTCACAGGCCTGGTCCACGAGGGCGAGAGCATTATAATTCAAGTGTACACTCATATAAATCACTGAGCATATTGCACTTAGATGTCCATGACAACAGTGTGTACAGGTACTCAGTACCATGCAACATACCTCACATCTACGGGGACTGTACTCCCCCTGCTTCACACAGATAAAGCGGGAGAATACATTAATATTACCCACGCATCCTGAGACAGTGTGTGTTTTTCCTTCAATCCAGCAACCCACACTCATCACTCACTGAGTTTCCTCTCTCAGAGTCTAAGGGGACACTCTTCCTCCTCATGCTATTCCCATCTTTTCTCGATATTATCGAGCTGTGTAGCCCATCTGGTGCAGCTTCCTCAGGAGAATCTGAGTAAGATCAAAGGTGGTGAAGCTGATTCCCACTGCAATGGGCCCTTTGACCCAGTTCATACTGAGACCTTTATAGAGACCGCGGATAATCCCTTCCTCAGACACGATCTCCCTCATGGTGCCCAGGATGGTGCCGTATGTGTGACCTGTGACTCCTGCAGTCTGCATGCGCCGTCGTACCACATCCAGAGGGTAAGACGCTGACTGTCCGAGAAGACCTGCACAAGCTCCGAAGGCCAGACGTTCATAGGAGTAGGGCTGCGGGCGACCACTTCTCTCTAGATCAAAGAGGAGCATTGAATGTATTGGGCTCAAGGAACAAGCCTTTATATAAAACAACAAGCCTGGAGGTGAGTGTGCATGTGAAGACAGAAAGTGGTTGTAGGTAAAAGCATGGATACTTAGGACATGGCTGTGCTAATGTAGTACCTGCATGTATTTTTTTCAGTGTCTCATAGGTAAAGAAGCTGAGACCAGCGTAGGGGACAACACCCAGAATGGTGGGAGTAAAACCTCGATACAGTGTCTTCAGTCCTTCTTCTCGAGAAATCCGCACAAACACATGCAGGATGTTACTGTACCTAAACAAGAAACAAAACCAAATAATATGAGTATGGTATTATTAAACATCATTTCCCCTTTAATACTAGTGATGCTCTCATTAGTGGAGGTAGTCAACCTTGTTAACTCACACAGTCTGACAAATTTTAAGACCAGCAATCAACTCTTTAGCAGTGAACGTTGACTATTAAACACTATGTAGCAAAATTCCTAATTTTCTCTGTTCCTGGATTGAGAGTGTTACTTCCTGATTGCTCATGCCACAACTAATAGGAAAAGAGTGATTTTGTCCTTTAAGCTTTACTTTTGTGACCATGGTGATGATATCTTGAACTATGCCATTTCCTGCAGTATTTAGCTAGAATTTGTTCAGAGAAGTTCATATTCTATCATATTTTGCAACTTGGATTTAGCTCCAGCTTCATGAACAAGTTATAGGTCAATCTTCTAGAGAGAAAGACGGCAGCAAGAAGCTGTAAACATGACATGACTACAGCTATAAAAGCAAAGTTTGAACATTATAATGGTCATATTCCTCCTTATTAATCCAAATCAAGAAGTCAGGAAAAAAACACTTTGTACACAAAATGTGTGTTATATAGTGTAATCAGTGCCTAAAATTACCAATGTATCAGCAACAGAAGTATCATTCCCAACAGATCTAGGATGTGATTAAAAAACATCTGCTGGCTGCAATGATTCTTGAGAGATGCACTATAACAATTTTGTTAATTTGAGCCCTGTAGTTCCACACTCACACCAATACAGCCTTTTGTGTTGCTTTGCTTTAGTCAGTGTTGAGGTGTCCTAACCCACAAATTTAGTTATGTGTACAACTAAAAAAAGAATTTCCCTTACATTTCCTTGGGCGTTACAGCCATCCTAGCTCGCACCATGTCCAGAGGATATGTCAGCATGGCTGCTGTGGTGCCAGCCATAGACCCAGCCAGTAGCCTTGGAAATGGAGGCAGGGCCCTGAAAGACAGATAAAAACAATCAGGCTTTAAAGTTTTTATTACTCCACATGAAACATGTTCAAAAAAATCTTAAATAAGCAGCATTGGTTTCAACCAGGCACTTACTTCCCCTGAAAGCCGTAGTAGCCTCCCAGCAGCCCTTTGTACTGCTCATGTGCACAGAACTGGATAGCAGCATACGGGATGACTCGCACCATGGTGGCAGAGTTGCCCCGCCACAGACTGAAAAAGCCATCCTTCAAGTAGGTGCGGTAGATCAACCTGTAGGCTTCCTGTAAACATAAATACTCACTGTCAGACTGAGATATTGAGCAGTCAAATCACAATCACAATCAATATAGATAAGAAGTAGAAAACTGTTTTATCACACAACTGGCAGGAAATATATGATGAAATATATTTATAGGATAACAGAACAAACCTACCTTGGCAGAAAATCTCGCTGAAGACACTGAAAAACGAAACATACAACAGAAATTACATGTGCTGTGGTGTCACACTACCCTTTAAGCAGTTATGACATAATGTTAAGATATAAACCAAAGTCATGCATGTGGGCCATTTGATCCACAAAAATCTAAAAACTACTACTGCTACAACTACATCAGCAAAGAGCATGCAACTTACCTTGGAAAATGATTTTAGTCCTGTCCAAAGGGGCGACAGCTGTCTTGGCCACAGCTCCCGCTAAAGCCCCCGAGAAGAGCGAGTTGAGGACAGACTGAGTCTGCTTCAGGCCCTGTGCAGCAATGGAGGAGTCACAGTTTGGGTCACCAAAAAGTTAACTCTGCAAATTTACAGCTGTGTCCTGACGTGAACAAAGCAGTGTTTGGGTTGCTGTAGATCATTAAACTAGAGTTGCATGAGGAAAATAGATCTGTCTGACTAACCGGCTCACAAACAAATGTGACCTGGTATCCTTAAATGATCGAGAACTTTGAAGTCACAGAGTGCATCTCAGATAAAACACAAACACTAAAGATCACCAGAAAATGAAGCTAATTTTTCATTGCTCAATTTGAGCTATGTATTCCCTTGAAACAAGCTGGTCATAAAAATAAACAATGATAAAATCAAACAGAGCTTTAACATAATATCGTGGTGATTTTTGACAGTTAAGTCAACATCTACGTCTCTCTTTAATGATTAAGTGACATTTAGCTAAAACTGAAAAAATAAACTTTTACTCTGAAATACTGGCAGTTTGGGCTCATTTGGGATCATTCAAACAAACTAAAAAAATCACTTCTGTGACGTCTAGCGAGTAGTTGCATTATTCATTGTTAACTGAGAATCTCATCTGTCTCAACAAGACAAATGATTCAATTTTACATATTAAACTTCAGCTTAAACTTTTCCTTTCTGTGGGAGGGAAGGATCACATTTATAATATTTCACATTGTTGCTCACTTCTGATTGACCGGACGAAGCCAAGGGCAGCACTTCTCCCTGTGTGAGTGATGCCCGTTGTTCTTGGACTCCATTCCCCATCCCCGAGGACTATACACGGCTGTCACGGAGCACACTCATGAATTCGACCACCAGTGAGGCAGCAAACTGCAGGCTCTGAGAGCTACAGAGGAGAAGGAGAAGCCAGAGACAGAGGAAGATAGGTCAGTTTTAGCTTCTACTCTTCTTCTGTCAGGGAAATTGCATTAGGTCTGAGTGTCATGTACAGTGTGAATATCAATCATTCAGGGAATCAAATTAAGACACTTTGATTTGCTCTCAAGAATATAACCCTCATCATGCGGCAATGAGCAACAAATTGTTCACATCTTGCCCTGTAAACAAAGAAATCTCTGTAATACTTTACATTCATCCTGCTGACAAAAGGTCAGCATATGATGTCTAACTTATCTTCAAACAAGAAATACAATATACACCTTTTTTTAAATGGTAACCCATTAATAGTGATTTCTGATGCCTTTTTTATTATTTGTGAAAAACGATTGTTGTGTATGTTTCATTAAACAGGTCTGGGTTCTCTTTGTTCTGCTAAGGCTCAGTTGCTTCTGACTGTGTTGGGCAATGACGTCTACCAGCATTTCTTCAAGCTCTATATTTACAGTGACAAATCCTTCCATCATTTACTCTGACAGGAACTATAAAACAGAGGTGCCAGAAAACGTGATGCATCTGGCAGCCATGACAGCTTTTGTCTCCAGTGTTAGCTATGAGGCAAAACTGCAAATATACAGCTAAAAGAATAATCTGACGGCACCCTTAATGTACCTGAACCACTGTTCTCATAAAGAGTTACCTGCAGAGTTATCCAGTCCAGTTCAATTTCACCAAGTGCCACACCTCTGAAGGATATATAAAGACAGGAAGCAAAGTAGAGCTAAGTAACACCCAGAAATACCTCTCGAAGGACAGCGTGAGGATTTGTAGGTGAAAGGTGCCCATTGAAGCCTCTCACATGCAAACATAATACATGATTATACAGTGTGCCCATATCTCTGTGCAATCAGTACTTTCTTTAAAACAAAGTAAACAAACTTCCACAAAATGAACTTTAGAAGGAGTGATCTAACTACCCTAACCAACAATGATGTCTACATGCTTTGTCTTGAGCTAATCATTTTCCCAGACAATCACTTATTCATGAAACCTTCAACCCCCACAGACACTGTGGTTTACTGTTACATAGAAAACACGGCAAATCACTGCTCAGACCATCTTAAATTACAATCTGAAGTTGGCAAATAAGTGAACCTGACTGGCAGGAGATTAACCCTGTTAATCATTTTGTCTATAATGTACAATCTACATGACAGAAAAAAAAGGTTAACATATTATCACCGCTGACTAGAACTCTCATGTAGTATCATTAAATTACTTACTGTATCTAAAGCTAACCTGAGACACTAGATACTATAGCTGGGATTTAGTTTTTATATAAGAAAATAACATAAAACAACAAACACACAAGGCTGCAACTATTAATTATCTATTTCTGTTTAATCTGACAAGTGCTTAATCAATTAGTTATTTATCAGTTATCAAAAAAATGTTGATCACTAACCAAGATTTTTAATTAATATCACAGAAGACTAAAGAAAACAGAAACTATCCGCAATTCAAAGCCAGAAGATAATTTGGACAAAACAACAAATCCATTACCAAAATAGTTGGTGATTAATTTGTTGTCAATTGACTAATAGCTGTAGTTATTTTTT
>JANJYQ010091129.1:0-11778 GCA_024605255.1 Rastrelliger kanagurta | reverse complement strand
AATAAAATAAAGATTTGTACGCTCACACACACCTGCATTGCTTCCATTGCCATCTGCATCACCATCTGTACAAGTACACAATAATCATAAACAATCAGAATGGAAGCAAAGTCAATAATAATTTAAAAAAAAAGGTACATTTTATTTTTCCTCCAATGGGCAAATGTGAAATTACCCCAGTTTAATGCTGAGTGCGCAGTAAAAAAATAATTTAAAAAAAAATCCTCAAACTGCCTAAACTCATGTATATTGCTTTCATAAGGATGAAGAGAAAAATAAACTTTAATTGGTGGGTTGGTATCTTTGTACATCACCAACCAGGTTCTTAGGTCATTTTAGCAGCCAAAATCATAATCATCATTATTATTTTTTCTTCTTAAAGGCAGCTTTTAAATTTTTTACACAAGCATCAACTGGATGAAAAGCCTTTGAGGCCTTCCAAGTCTGTGACACTTATAATAAATAGGGTGGGTTATGGGTCAAGCATATCCTAACATCAACTTAATTAAATTATTTCATGGCCCTTAGAAACATGTGCAACCCCTACAATAGATTTACAATCCTAAAGAAACTATGAGTCAAGTCCAGGGCACCGCACAGACAGATTCCTGATGATGGCTCTAAACTGCCAAAAAAAAAAGGGAGTGAGAAGACATGGTGAACAAATTAGGTTTTTAAACGTGACGTTAGAAAAAGCAGGAGCCCCCCCAACCATCACCCTCTTGCAGAAAAGAGAAAGATTAAGCCTGTACCGGAGGGGGAACAAAAAAAACAAACAAAAAAAGAAATAAAAATAAACAAAATGAGCTCATGTCAGTCTTGTGTGGCGATGTTGGGTGCTGGACTTTGGGATCATGTGGTGCTGTGCAGTTATGTTCCCCCTGAGGAGGGTCTCGATTTACTTACTGCATGCTTTACAAACACTGGGAGGAAGACATTTGCTGCAGCAGTTCCACCACTGTCCACTCAATTCATTTCATCCCATACTCTTATCCATTTCCTCTTTTGGGGAGACAACTCTCCACCTCAGGATCGATTCCTGGTTTTATCAAGCTGAAACGCCCACTGGTGGGAGTCGGGGGGGTGAGGCCGTTTTCCCGTCCTTTTTGTTCCCATTTTGGAATAGTCCGCTTAGCGCCCACTGGTAGGCCTTGAGGCTGCCATAGAGCACATTTCAGTTGGGAAGCTGGCCCCCTCTTAGCCGCAAATAGCCAAACCTGCATCACATGGAAGGTGTTACACAGGTTCTAGAGACTTTCAAATATTAAAAAGAAAGTAATGGAAAAAAAAGTGGTACTCAAAATTAAAAAAAAAAAAAAAAGAAAAAAAAAAAGGAAGGGAGGATAGCTAGAAAAGGGATGCATGTAGCAAGAAAATTAGAAGGAGGGGAAAAGATGAGATGAACAGAAAGAGCAAGAGAAAACCTAAAATCCATGTGGGAGGAAATACATTTTACAAAAAAAAAAAGAAAAAAGAGGGGTGGGGGTGTGAAATAAAAGAAAAAAAAGGAAAAAAACGAAAATGGGCCTAACTGGGCTCTGAGTGTGCTTGATGGTGTTGTCAGCAGTGTCTTGTCTTCATCAGTTGTCTTGTGGTGGTGGTGGTGTTGGCTTGAATTCGGTGGGAGTGTGAGTCATCTATTGGATCAGTCGGTACCACGTCAGCAAAGTGTTGAGAGAATGTGTCGCTCGATGTGTATTTTGTTTAGTTTTTTGTGCCCCCCGCCCCGAGGGGAAAAAAAAAAAAAAAAAAAAGTACTGGGCCAACTTGTTAGTATCAGTGTAGCTCATCCTTATCATCATGTTGTACTGAGGTGATGTCTGTCACTACTTCTGTGTCTTCTCTGGTATCAGTCTCTTTCCATTTTTTTTTTTTTTTTTTTGGGTGGAGGGGTGGGGGGGTTGCACTGGAGTGAGGAGGGAGGTGTGTAGTTGCAAGCTTTTGGCCTGCTTCAATGTGTTGTCTCAAACAGTAAAAAAAACAACAACAGAGGGACCAAGTGTAGCTCAGTGCCCAAACCTCCCCACCCCCTCTAGAAGTGTGAGGCTGTCATCGTGGCTCTTTGTGTGGGAATGCAGACAGTGGTGAGTGGTGTTTTTTTCTTATCTGTCCTACATCATCCGTGTATCTGATAGTAGTGGTTGTGTCCTCACTGATGGTAGTCGATACTTGTTGCGTAGTAGTGGTGGTGGTGGTGTTGTCAGCATTTATCTGACTCTCCCTCTCCCCGCACAAATTCCTGTGCATTTGTCTTTTTTGTAAAAATTGCTGAAATGACCACTTCATTTATAAAAAACAAAAAGAGGAGATAAGTAGTTAAATGTTACTGGAGGTGTTTTTACTGATGCTGGCCAATGCCTCTGCTCATATTTTCTTACACAAATCTTTTTTTTTTTTTTTTTTTAAATCAAGTATCCAAAAATAAATAGTATTTAATAGTACAAGTTAGATAACATTGGTAAATACCAGGATCAGCTTTTGTAGCAAAGCAAATCTATTCCCAGTGATTGTTTAGGGGCTGTTTTTTTAACCCACACATACTGTTCAGTCAAAACTGACCAATTTTTACATTTAAAGCAGTAAGAACACTAAAAATTCTTATTTTCACCTGAAAGTTGATGACTTCTCCTTAAAAAACACCTGAGTGCAGTTGATACATCTGAGTTTTTGACCCTTATTTATTCAAAAATCTTGTTGCATTCTTCACATTTAATAGAGTTCATGTTTTTTTCTCCATAAGTGAGGTGTAAAAACTATTATAAACTCTCAGGTCTCTGAATGATGAATGATTTGTTGTGCACTCATTATGTAGGGATACTGTGACGCGTCTGAATATGAACAGTAAATGAAGGTTAAATCAATTTAAAGCTTAATGCATCTTTTCACCAAACCCTGCAGAAGTAACACGTGCAGCAAGGAGGGCAGGAACAGGACAATGCTGGCACCTCAGCATTAAGCGACAGGTTGTTCTTCATAACTGAAATATGCGGGTGGAATTCTTCAGACGTGAAGACACCGTAGCAAGCTGCTCAAATAACAGCACGTCTGTCTTCTGTCTGAGATAAATCATCTGACTGCTAAACAAAAAAAACTTGTGTAAAAAGGTGTGAGAGGTTAATTAGTTTGTGAAGCTGTTACAGTTGATTTATGGTGCTTTTGCTCCATTTTGATGGATTAAACTTACACTGTGGTATATATGCAATGAGACAAAATGCATTGTCAATAAAATTAAACTAATAAAACAATAAAACAAAAAAGGACAGCAACATGTGTATGCCTGTCCTGGACTTTAATTCTTATATTTAAAAAGGGATGTAGAGCAAAATAAGTATTCATCTCAAATTCATGCTAGACAAAAAAAAATAAATACGATGATACGCAAAGCCACCACTGAACCGTTTCCTCTGATACGGTCTTCAGGGCAACAGGTGAAGTGATTTATCAGCACTGAAAATCAATGCAAAGACATGTTCTAAAAAGCGATTATTATGTCAAGAGTGCAAATTTTAATGCTTTATATTAAAATAAGTAATTTCATATTGGAACATCTTGGTAGAGTGGTTATAAATCTTTAGAAAAAAAGTTAATGTTGACAAGACATGCAAAACAATTTAAGAGGGGAGGGAAGTGTGTGCGTCATTGTCAATTGCCAATGAAGTGTTAAAGCTGACACACAAGATGCAGCCGCCTACTCTCAACTCACACCTGCGCAACTTGAACCCACTTCATGTGGCCAAGTTCTCTGGGGTGACGACATGCCACAAAGAACAGGGAAGACGACTGCTACTGCCTCTAGCCTCAAGACGTAGACGGGGACACGTAGTACAGTCTAAGTGTCATATCATACCGGTAAGGCGACTACCTGCATGCAAGATGCACTGCATTACTGCACACGAGTTATGACATACATCTCTTATCTTTGTCTGCAGACATGTTCCTGCCGTTCCGACCACAGCATTAACTCTGCAATGTTTTGGGTTTCTATCTCAAAGTCTCTGATCAGGCCAGATTCGTGGATGTCCACCAACAATCACAGGATTTTACTTTTGTGTTGCTAAGCTTTAAAACCTGTGTATTATTCAAATTATCCCCATATTTCCTCCTCAGCATCACTTTCCTGCACATGAATCTTGATTATAGTGTGTTTTTGAAAAGTGTTAGAGTGAGACCCAACGCAACCCTTCAGTCATAATGCCACAACTTCTTCCCAAAAAATAAAAAATCATTATAAACAGGATAATCTGGAAAAAAAATGCATCTAGTAGCATTATCAGTGAAGGATGTTGCCTCCATCTTCCCAGCAGTATGTTTGCCCAAACTCCCCACAGTAGCAGTAAGGGTCCTAAAAACAAGTTTATCCTCTACAGAAGCATGTGTGGCACAGTCTGTTTGAGGTGTTACCTGGTCCTCCAAGGTTGGGGTTTGTGTAGTCCCAGGTGTCTTGGTCATTCTTGAACACATTCAGGCGAGTGGGCTGAGCAGAAAAATGGAGGGGGGAGAGGGTGATAATGGATATGAATACCGGGTATCTTCACAGTTTTAAGAACAAATTTAATGACTTAACCTTTTTAATACCTCTTGAACCCTCACATACTATTGATATTTAAACTTTTTTTTTAAATAAATATGGGTCAGAACTTAAAATTTTTTTTAAAAAGCATCATCTACATTCAAATGTTTTAAAAATGAGAAGTCGACTTTCAAGCTAAATATAATAAGTATTTAGTGTGTTTTCACTGCTTTCAAATGTAAAAGTTGGTCAAATTGACCATGACCATGAACAGTATGTGCTCACTTTGAAGTCATTTATATAGGACTGCAGCCAAGGATTAGTTTCACTAAATTCTCAAGTTGGTGGAGACAAAAGTAGCCTTGTCATTTGGTTTATTTATAGTATAAATATCATACTGCGTTAGTTTGATCTTTTTTTTTTTTTTTTTTTAAACCAGAGTCAGACTGCTGCTATTTTCATCTACATTAATCATCATTAAATGTGAAACAATGTATTATTGGAAAGTATACAATTAGGGGTGCAATCCTGCTTAATTAATCACAGAAAAAAAAAGTATGCACACTGCAGTTTGCAATGCAGATTTAGTTAATAGGCATTACAATATCCTAAAGTGCAAAGTGAACTCTAATTTTTAGTCTGAATCACACACACTTAGTAAATAAAACTCCAGCTAAATATACAAAAATTCTGTCAAGGCAATGTTTGCATGTTTCCTGATTGGGAAGAGACATCACATCACACTGGCCTCTCTACAATGGCTTTGTGTCAGTTTCAGATTTCAGTTTAAAATTTTGCTAAATGTTTTTAAAGTTTTAAAAACAGACTGGCAGTCTATCTGAGTTGCTCAAGGCTCAAAACCTAAGGTGATAAGAGTCTTTACAGTGGCTGCTTCAAACTTGTGGGGAAAAAAAAAAAAAAAAAAAAAAATCACTGCTTAAGACTCCTTGCATTGCTCTCTAATCCTGGTTAAACTCATCACAACTTTTATTGTACAATTATGTTTTGCTCATCTATTGCGTTAATGGTTTCTTTAATCATATTTGTCATTTTATCTTGCGTTTTAAATGTGATTATATATATTTATATTTTTTAAAAAAACCTTTGACTTATGTGATGTTTGCTTAAAAATAAATTTAAGCCTTTTTTTTGAAAAAAAAAAAAATCAAGATGCCTATATTCTGTCAATCAACAAAATGTCTCAGTATAATAAAAAAAAAAAATTCAACTTCAACAAAGGGATTCAACTTACATGACAGTACAACCAGAACAATAATCAGACATCTATTCTTCCTTATCTCTGAGCCATTGTGTTTGCTTGCAGTGTATATTATGCTGGTGTACTGCATGTTGTTGCTTCCTCACAACATCAATGTTGGTAATAAGCCTTTTTCTACTTGACAGAAATACCTTGGCATACTCGATCTTGAGAGTGCAGCATCCCGAGTATATATCTGCTCCGTTGAGTGATGCCTTGGCACGCTGGGCACTTTGCACAGAGTCGAATGTGATGACAGAATTAAGGACCAAAAAAAAACAACCAAACAAAAAAAACAAACAAACATGGCAGTCAATCATTCATTAAATTTGACAGCCAGGCTCATAAAAATTAGCCTGGCTGTATGTTTGGGGATATTGTGTTGTGTCTTACAGGAAGGAGGAAAAAAAGAATTTCAAAGAGCTATTACATACCAGACAAGTTATGGTCATAGGAAGTACAAAACATCAACCTGTCAATTTAAAGTCACAACTTGCTAATAAATCACTGGTGTGTGCGTGCGTGTATAGTCATGAGTAAACACAGATTTGGCTCAACAGAAAAGGATATTCAACCATCGCTTGTACGCCATTCTTCCTGAAGATGACAATTCTCTGCACAGGGCCACAGTTGTTGCAGATAGTGTAGAGTACATCCTGTGAAAATGCGCCAAATTTGAGAAGGGAAAAAAGTGCACACATATGATAAAGAAACACAAAGGCAAATGCTAAATCTGTTCTGAGATAAACATGCAAACAATGGTAGAGGTAGCTGACTGAATTGAACACAGCTAGAAATCTTTATGTAGTTTGTAAATTTGAATTTAATTTAGGATTGTTTACTCTAATCCTGTTTTTTTTAATTTTCTTCATTTTATGTTACTTGTATTTTAGTTGCATAAAGTGTGTGGGCGGTGGCTTTACTTTGCCTATAAGATATTTAAATATTTCATTAATGTGTGTTTAAAAAAAACAAAACTGGGAAAAAAAAACACTTCCAGATGTACCAAAATAAAATTCATACATGCAAAGTGTGAAACAATTTTTTTTAAATTACTTGTCAGGAGGTTCAATATACATTCCAGTTTCAAAGAAATATAACTTTCCAGCAATTATTTGATGGTTCACAATACAGGCTTAAGCACTTGGTGTTGCATTTACCGTAGTGATGGGGTAGATTGGATTCATGATTGTGAGAAGGAGGACGTTGTTCACACTTCTTGAGTCGTCGGAGTCTCCTGGCCTAGAGATCTTCTGGCTAGTGGAATAATTGATGAAGGCTGGGTGGCCAGCGATGTAAACTTGGTTGTCTGCGGCATAGGTTACCGCTGTAGATGATCCGTTCATATCTTCATACTCCACCAGCGCCTGACGCTTCTTTGGCATCACCACTACATAGCTTAAAATAAAATAAAAAGACAGATAAATGAGTGTGGCAGATGTTATGAATGCAGCTTGTTGCAAAATCCTATTCATAAACTTAGCTTAGGTCACAAGTTGTAATCCAACTAAACCCATAGTGAACATGGCCTTGTGCTATGTGATTATCCAGGTAAATAGTTATGGACTGTGAGCATGACTTGTTTGCACACTCTCTACCTGATGGCACCAAATTCTTGCAAAGCCTCCACCAGGTCGGCCTCTGTGACACCGTCCACCAGTCCCCGGACATGCACCACCACAGACGGGAGAGTCTTGTGCGGGTCCTCATACCCCTGAGTCAAAGAAAACATAATCATGAGTAAACTCATCCAAGGCAAACAATTTTATATAGAGAAGAGGGGGTAGTTTTCACTGCTGTAATCCTGTTCTATGGAGTTAACAAGTGCTACACTAGCAATTATGGGTAGATGTGTGCTGTAATATTTTGTATTTTATGATTAAGTGTGTGTCTTTATTCTATTGTTTATACTTGGCTGCCAGAGTATATGTCTATGCACACACATTCACATAATGGGTACTGAATTAAGTACTCAACTGGTATCCGTATCACTTTCAAAGGGTGGTGGGATTGGTACTGTAATTTTTAATACGATAACCAAATCTAATCATTTCATACACTATTATAGGTAGTATTTTGATGATTTTTAAAAATTGCATCTATCCGCAGTCATTGTGTAGAACTTGCAGTGAAATATGTAAGCTGACCATTTCCCATCTCAATTCAAGAAGGTGACATTTTTCACACCAGCAGCTGAAAGCATTAAGTATGGGAATAAGCAAGCACTAAATTAATTTGTTATTTTGGCTGCTAAGTGAAGAAAATCTAGCGTTAACTTCTATTATATCAGCATTTGGTTTGCTCTAATTTCGTGCCTAACTGCAGCTGGAGTGGATGTGTAGTGGAAATGATAGGTAACGACGGAGGGAGGTGTTGAGTGGGGTAAGGTTAGATTTTTCAAATGTTTAATCCGCTCAACCCCCCCCCCCCCAAAAAAAAAATAAAATAAAATAAGTTTCTTCCAAAACATAGCTGTAATTAAAACGCGCAAGTGCATTACAAGTTCAATGTCGTCTGAACATTAAAAATGAAAATCAATTAAATCAAGGACGGATTTAACACCCTGTATAGCTCACGGCTAGCACGTTGCTAACGTTACCGGTGCTATGTCGAAGTCTGTTCCCCCGTCGATATGTGCCCCCCCCTCCATAAACGCCAACCATAAAACAAACTTGCCCTAATCTAAAGTAAGCAAACCGTAACAATTACCTAACGCTAGCCGTAAATGTGGAGCTACAATAAACAATTTTAAAACAAGAGGGCTCGTTATTTTAGGGGGGGGGGGGGTCGGATTTCGACATATCACCGGCTAGTAGAACAAAGCCAGGCTGGAGCGAGGCGAGGCCCGGCTGTAGGGAAACACGCACACTGTAGCATACAGCACAGGTATATGGATGGTACATCATTAACATCACATGCAGACTATACAACACTTAAACTAAATAACAAATAAAACAAATTATGCCCGCATTCAGGTAAACTTAGTCGCGTCGGGACATTTTTTTCGTATCGCGCAGTCGAATGAATTAAATTCCACCGAGAACGCGCAAAAGGAGCCGTTAAAATCGTCTGCGCTGAAGCTCACCCCAAACATACACCGCCACACAAACAAAAACTCACCGTGGCCATTCCGTCGGTTTTCTGTCTTTTCGTTGCCCTGCCGTCTTCGCTGTAGTAACGGCTCGCTGCAGTAGCCATGTTGTCCCCGGTTAAAAAGGATGATGGTAAGTGACGAGCAAGTGAAAATGGACGAAGAAGTCAAAGAGAGAAACGAGACGCTACTTTTTCCACGCCCACCACAACCGTGCCGTGTGCGCTGATTGGTCCACACAAACGTCAATCTAGCTTGACTTGAGTGACAGCCAATAAGGAGGCGAAAAATGTAAAGACGCACATGCTCGTTGAAATATATAATTTATAAAAGCAAAAAAGCAGATAAAATGCACGTTTTTGCCAAATTATTTTTGAAGACTTCATGGAAAGCAACTTAGTTAATGCAATAGGTTACAGATTACTAGTTGCCTAATTTATAATGTAAAAATTCAGGTACCTTTTATGGATATCCACATAATGTATAAGGGAGATAATTTCTTATGAAGCAAGATTTCTCTCATTTGAAAATGTACTCATTAGTTCACCCCAAGTCAAAAAAATCTGGCATGGGTTTATTTGGTACTGTCACACGATTTAAGTGCATGTGTGCTCTAAATGAGCCCACATCATGATTTAGTTGCAAACCATTAAAAAAAAAGTTTTCAAAGAATTAAAAACGGCAACATACTGTATGTATTCAGTAACATGTTAAATATTGGAAAGTAAGGGCAACAGGCTCTGAGCAAAATCTTAAAATGTCACAACTTCAGATGTAACCTTTGTAATCAAAATTTTCACAAGTACCTAATCACACATTTTTTCCTCAGCAATATTAATCTTTTACATTTATTTATTTAGCAGGTAAATTACATAACAGCATTACATGCAACTAGTTACTCCTTAACACTACTGGACATGCTTTTTTCACATGAAATTAACACGTGTGTTGCACGAGGCTAGTGACATACTAATAGTCTAGACTACTGGAGGAGAATGTCAGAACAAGAAATGATACAAAACATGATTGCCACCTAAAGCATGTCAGAGGAAGTATTACTGTTCCTATCTCTGGAGTGAAAAAAAAACCAACCACCACAACAGAGGAATGTTGAAGAGATTTATTCAAAAATAAAACTGCCACTGTCTTGCCATATTTAGCCAGAAACAAAACAAAAACTATTAAAGCAGCCCTTCAAAACTTCAACTTAAGCACATTTTTAAAACCGAAAAAAAAAAAAAGAACAAATACACAGGAATAAATCTTGAGATCAGCACATTGGGGGCAATCTATTCAGCACACAGTGAAGCTGGTGAAGTTCATAAAAAGGGCAGTGCAGCACAGAAACAACAAACAGTAGGAATGTGACATCATATATAAAGGCATGCAGGCAATGATGGATCTGCTTGTGCTATGATGAGTCGACTGGTTAAACAGCTTTTTAAACTAAAAAACAAAAAAATCAAATTGAGTGCAATACAAAAACAGATTCTCAACGTGAATTTTTTTTTAATTCAGAAATTTCACAGTTTAGGGAATAAAAGCAGTTCATCATTGCAATGACTGGTACCTACTGGATTACTGTCCACCGCAGTTTGCTGTATGAACTGCCCAAAAATCACTGTTAAAAGTCAACATTAACATACTGTAGGTGTTGCTTCATGTACTTGCTACTAGACATATGGAAGATAACCTATAGGCAACATTAAAAAAAAAGAAATTCTCAAATGGAAACTGATTTTTGTCTACCATATTGACTAAATTTGCAACAATCTGAAGCTGCAGGACTACAGGCCTGCATGAGGAGGAGGGGACTGAACTAAAAGATTTAGACATGACAAGTACAAAAAAAAAAAAAAAAAAAAATTAAAAGAAGGGGGGGAAAAAAAAACGGCTGTAGGGGATGTAAAAGCAGTCAGGGTGCAAGGGTGGAGGGTCTGTCTCTCAAGTACAGAAGGAGAGGGGTGGGGGAGTAAGGAGATAATATAAGTCTTCTTCACTCAGTCGTCTGCTGGCGTAGGGCTTCGGTTTGGACTTGCTGAACGGGAACGACTGAAACAGAAACAGAGACGAGTTAGCGTGCCACAAGGGAGAGTGGAAGAACGATTAGATTAAAAAATAAAATAAAATCAAAAGTGCTACACTACATTCTCCAACAATTAAAAGAACACTAGGAAGATCCATGCCTGAGTGATATTGGAAACATTTCTTTACTGTCTGAGAATCTCTTTAACCCCTCAAACAAGAAGGTTAATCTCAATAATCCAGTTTATTTTTATATGCCCGAAAAAATAACTGTCAAAAGCTAAATGCATAATTGAACCCCTGAGGCAAATCTATACTTAGTCAAGCAAGTGGCAAGTCATTGACACTGTTCTCATTTACTAATAGAAGAGATTGTTAACATAGTTCTGTTTGAGGAAACAGATAAGGCTTAATCCTCCACCAAGTAAACAAACCTAGTCTGAAAAGGAAAAAAAAAAGTTCTCCATCACTGTAACTGAGAAGGAAAACCACTATTACAACCAATGTGCTGTGTACAAGTGCTAAAAAGATTATAGGAGGTAAAACAGTTTTAAATGTGAATGTTTGCAACATGACAAAGCCTCAGCCCATTAAAATTCATGTTACCGCTCTTACACTCGCTCGCTCACTCTGTCAGTCAGTCATCCAGCACTCTGTAATCATGCTTGTTAATGTCTCAACTTTAGCTCTATATAGCAAAATAAAAACACCACTTTTTCCCCAGAATACAACAACCTCTGTGCATTTTTTCTTTTGACCATCAATATGAGCTTGTCAGGGGGTTTGATTTTTGGTTACCTTTGGAGACAGTGGCAGAAACAACAAGTACAGAGAAGCGAAGGATGAAAGGACTGAAGGACGGATGACTACAACTCGGAGAGACACTGCGCTGGG
>JANJYQ010090949.1:0-12772 GCA_024605255.1 Rastrelliger kanagurta | reverse complement strand
ATCTCTTTATCAAAGTTTTGAACCATAAATCTACTGTTTCATTTATACATTTCTTATCATTCATTAATAAATGCCTTAAGCTTTCAGTGAGCAGCAATAAGATAAGATAAAATAAAATAAGATAGATATGAAAACATTTACTATCCCTTGAAAAAAGTAAGGGACAAGAAAGCTCGAGCTCGTCAAAATTTTTTACATAGAATTTAAAAAATGTGTTAAAAATTCAGTTTGAACATAAACCAACAATGCAGAATAAATTCAATATAGTACATACAAACAAATTTCATAGTGAGTTATTGATGATGTCAGTGGTGGATGAGATGAATGATGTTTTTTTACAAAGTTTATCCTTGCTAGAGGGATCCTGTAACAACGGCCTGAAGGAAGGAGTTAGAATGAGCTGTAGAACAGAGGTGAAGGGTCATGTATGGCAGTGGTAGCTTTTACATCTAACTGCCTGTGTGTAGAGATCTGAGAGGCGGGACTGTAAAGTGCCTGTTATTTTACTTGCATGTTTGATGATGTGTGACACTATGGATTTGTCTTTAACAGAAAGAAAGGTGTACCAGGATTGTGAGGACTCAATGACTCATATATAAACAACTGTTAAAATGTCTGTGCTCCTCAGTTTCCTCAGCAAAAAGAGCCATTATTGTGCCTTTTTCAGTATGAACAGAGAAAGACAGTGTTCTGTCAATCTCAATGCCCAGATACCTGAACACGCTACCTGTTCCACCGCCTGCCCTTTGATCTTCAGTGGCTGCAGTAGTGAGTGGGCAGAGTTACCAGGTGTCACTCTCCTGAAGCAGACGACCTGTTCCATGCACTTGCATAGAATAGATGTCAAAGCCACTGGTCTATAGTCTTTGGGGGGGCATAGCTTTTGTAATCTTGAGTGTTGCAATAATGGTGGATTATTTCCATGTATGAGGAACAAAACCTGAGTCCAAAAACAGCTGGAAGAGATGGATCATGACATTTCCAAGTTGAGTGGCACATTTCCTAAGAATTTGACTATTTAGGTTGTCTGGGCCTGAGGGTTTCCATGGGTTCATATGGACAGAAAGTGGACCACTTTATTTTTCTCTCTCTTCAACCTCCGACTCCGCTGGAGCGACGGGACATCGAGGTATAAGAGACCACAACTTGAATGACATTGTGATCTGAATGATCAAGAGGTGGGTGGGCCTTAGAAATATATGCACCAGGTATGTTCCTATAACAAGGTATTGTATCCTGTCCAGTCTTGTGAGGGAGGTCACATATTGTTCCAGATTTGGCAACATGTTGGTAATGTCACATCTGTTGAAGTCCACCAGCAGGAACACAGGCTGCTCGCCAGTCTGGGTGACAGCTCTGTGATAAAAGTCCGCTATTCGGTCTGCCGCCAGGTTGTTATCAGGTCCAGGAACATATGCCAGGAACAATATCCTTATTGTTTTACATTATTGGTTATGGAGGAAAAAAGACCAACAGTTACACAATGGTCTTGTGTTACATAAACATAACAGTCACCCTGATTTTAGTAAATTTTACTGAATTTGAAGAATACATTTATTAATAAAAACAAATCAAATTTAAGCCAGAACACTTTGTCAGCAGCACAACAATTTAAATGTTGTATAGGTTATTTGGGTAAAAACAATACTGACCTGAACAGGATGTAAAGGCTAAAATTTGGGATATATCGGCATATGCTGCCTCTATTCTGACCGTTCTGTTTAAAATCTAACTCTTCTGAGTTCCACAGTTTTGTAAAGGTACAACAAAAAAATCCTCAAGAACTCTTCCAAGGTGATGTAATTAAACATTTACACATTTTTGTCCTAAAATTGTGCTTCTCCCTCATTAAAATAACCAGCACATCATGATCACCCCTGATCATCCTCTCTCAGTTTTTCAACCCCTTTCATTTATGTGCTGCTCTCCAGGTAGAATAACAGGTCTCACCAGATACAAAACCTATGTTGCTATTCTGAGGTGTTATTTTTGCTTGACTGGTTTTACCCATTAGTGAATAATTTTATCATAATCATCAGTAGGAAATAGAATATGGGCTGCCAGATTGGGACATCAGGTTCTGTGTTGATAAACAGGAGCACTGAAGGAGGACTTCACCATAGAATATCAGAGCAGGCGGAGTTCATCTTAGGTGGTTTAGCTTTGAATTGGTAGTGTGGTAGTTACATTATTTTGTGCCAGTGTCTACATAAACCTGTTATTCAGTTACTCAACTGCATCTAACACTACACCTACACAAGTGATATGCTGCCAACTTTTTGCTCATTTCAGCCACCCTCCCCATTTAGGCTGATTTCCCACATTAAGCATAAACTATGACTTAAATCCTTCCTCGAAGGAAAGCTTTTCTTGAATTAAAATGCATGAGACAAGGTTAGAATGTGCAATACCAGCTGGAGCCTCTCCTGCTTCTTCACCCAAAAAATGAAGAGTTAATATACAGATTGTAGCTAAAAGTGTTTCCTCATCTACAACAGCCACTCTCAGCTGACATGAAGCGACACAGAGGAATTCACAAATACAATGAATTCACAGTCACAAGTTCTACCAGACAGTTTTTCAAAAGCAAGCAGAGAGTGCTGGTCAAGGGCAAACAGTCAATAACCAGAGCCGCCCCTTTAAATATCAGTTGTCTTGGAAACGCAGAAACAGAGGATTTGGAAAATGGCTGAGCAACCTGGGAACCACCGTTTAGCAACGCTCGAGAACAACAACTTGTCGACTGGGAGTTACCCTGCAGAGCCATGCTGCACTAGTGAAGCACTGAAAGCTGCAATTCAAGTAAACAATGAGGTCGAAGACCATAAGAGACAGCAGGAAGACCACCTGATGTTATAATCTTCATCTTCAGTGTAATTCATGAAAAATACAGTAAGACACTGTGGACCTTGCCAAACATGCAGCTGTTTGTAGTGAACAGCTCTGAAAATTCACATTAGTTTTTCTTATGATAAAATATTCCAGCAATTAATAATTTTTTATCATTTAATTTTTTTAAAGAACAGATGAATGAACTTAAATCCTGAAAATACAAAATTCAAAATTTCAATGAGCTGAAAATGGTGAAATTCTAGTTACAACTCGCTTACATGTGTCAATATGTTTAGAGATTACTGCAGCCTACATATTATTTAAGCACAAACATCAGAGGGGGGGGGGTTGACCTCGCCCAAAAACACTGAAAGAAAACAGGCATCTTAGTAGGGGTACTGACTGTGTCTCTCAGTAGAAACACTATTCACTACTGCCCCCTGCTGTGTCGGTCGGTGGACAGACTTTAATATCCATCTAAAGTGGAGGTAATGTAACTTAACTGAAATAATACTATGTCAAAGTCTGATTATATCTATTGAAAATGTCTCAGCAGAAGTTCAAAAATGGAAGATGGTGAAGACAGAATGCAGGCACTATGGAAGGTAAACCATGGCATCCTGACTGTAAGTTTCTTGCCCTTTTGACTGTAACAACTTCAGTAATGCTTTCCAAAAAAGGTGATCACCTTGTCTTAATAAGGAAGCGCTATCAAAAGCTGATTGACAAGATGGGGAGGAGTATAAAACACATTTAAATGGAAATAACTATAGGCATTTTTCTTGACTTTCCAGAAGTAGATATGTAATTTAAAATCAGCTGAAGTAAAAGTAGAAAGTACTCAAAAATGTAAAAAGGTTCAAGAGAAAGGTATTCACTGTGAGCTCTTGTAGCAATTTTCATAAACTGCCTGATCTGTCCCAAATTATCTGCCATTTTTCAAAGGAGGGAGTAATTTTAGTGTCATTTTAGAGTGTCATCACAACCAAGGTCATGTCTAACTTATCAGAGAACCTGATTATTTTATATCTCATACTGAATCCTTCCAGTCTTCTGTAGAAGAAACTGGTGACTGACATGTGATGTTTAAATAGCTGGTGGCTGTGCTTGAGGTTTTATGACATCGCTTGATGTACAGTGTTTTATGTGAGCCTGTTTTTACATGCTTTACATATTTTTAGCCTTGACAAGCAGTGTTGGTCCATGTTCAATACATCAGTCAGTCAGGATAATAAAATAAAAGTTTAAAGTAGGTCACAGTGGCACACAACAGAGCATGCATATGTAACAAGTGGTGCCTGACGCTGTGTGCTTTGTGTTTTGATGAAGAGGCTCAGACCAGGAAATCTTTGGAGGTTTCTGACAACATAAATAAAAAAAAACAAAATCCACTGGTCAACTGTGATGTGTAACTTTAGCTCCTCTCCTTTGGAGTACCATAGCAAAAGGGTGTAGGCATGGAAGTTAACAGAAACTGAGACTAAAACTCTGGAGGAGTGACATGTCAGGTTTACTGCATTTATATTTGTATAATTTTTGTATTTTGTGTAATTATAATATTGTATATTACTAATGGATATTTAACTCTGTTACACATGTTTTTTTTACTTCTGTATAATTCACTCATATGCATAAATGAATTATCTATGCCAAATTAAGGAAACTATTTCAATGCATTACTCTACCTAACTGTTGCTGTGAGTAGTATGTCCAAGAAAAAGGCTAATGTGGAAGAAAACATCCCTGCAGCAGCCTTCAAAAAAAAACCTAACAGTAATACAGATCTCCATTTGTCTATCCTTGCTGACATCAAGGGCATCCTCTGATCTCTGTAGTTTAAGCAAGGAGCTGCCATTGTCAGTTTTGTAACTCATGACTAGTAGTGACAGATGCATGTCAGCACTTTTGCAAACAGATCTGCCTCTAATACCACCTACCATATCCATCTTTTTACTGAGAGCCTCTCTCATATATATTGTATCCCAACATTCACAAAAGCACAGGCACTCAAAAAAACTGCTGAGACAAATCAAATAGATTCTTTTCTTTCATTAAGATCCCATTCTGTGTCATGTTCCTTCACATCTTACATCCTTGCCCATCAAACACAGAACGACCCAGCTCCTATTCTCCAGCCACAGCTGATTAATTGAGGGCAGGGAGATGCAGATACAGTGGGACAGATCAGATCCTTAACTTTGCAGCATGCCGTATAGTGCTGGTGTTGCTGAACTGTGGAGGCAAGATAGCCAGTGGGTATGACTTGGATGGGGACCTTTCAAATACAATCGCATCACGTTGGTCCCCGTCCCAGGCCCAACCACGCTATCAGAGCAGATAACGTGCTCCAGTAAAGGTTACGACTTACTATGACATTTCTGTTGAGACCCAGCAATCTCTGATTCCTGTGGACCAATCTTGAATTCATATAAGTGCTTTATTTCTGTGTGTGTTTCTCTGCTGTGTGAGTGCATGTTTTGGAATCATACACTCTTGTTTATAATAAAAGGTTATGGAATACAGAATAGCAGTGGGTAACTCAAAATAGAAGGAACAGATGATATAGTCAACAGTCAATTAAGATAGTGAAATAGGACTCTTGAATCCCATTAAATAACATTCTGACTTTATATATTTTAGGTTCAAATAGCTGCACTGAGATCACAACACTTTCCAGAGGCAGGAAATCACTGTTGTACCACTTTGTTGACCTTATTTACAAGCATATAATGTAAAGACTTGGATAAAACCAACATTTCATTGCAAGTAGCAATTTATTTTTCACTCTTTTCAATGTTTCTTTAATGAAAATAAAAGATGTGAGCATTAACAAAAAAACTGCATGTTGAGTTTTCAAATGTGAAATCAGAAACATGATAAAAGGGCAATAATTTCCATAAATTGTAAATGTAACAAAAAAAGAGAGCCTAAGGTAACTCATCATTGTGCTGAAAGGTTTCCAGCTTCATCTGAGCTTTTCAACTTCACTTTCACTCACACAGACATTAAAACACAGTTTTCTCAGCTCCCTCTGACTCCTGTGAGTGTGTGTGCTTCCATTGCACACATGGTAGACCATAATTTTAGAAAGGTCAGGATGTGGTTACATTTTCTAAAAAGTTTATTTATTAACTTGATGTTAAAATTCACATAAAGTAGGCATTTTAGTCCTTAGAAAAAAATCTCTTGTCCTTGGAACAATGACTCCTGGAGTCTCTGTTGGTCATCTGGCAACCTCACAGTCATGACACTGCATCAGTTTTTTACAAATTAAACAAATGAGACATGGCCTTTTTAATTAATGAGCTTTAGATGTGCTGGCAGGCAGATTTTGTTACCTTTGAGAGAGCAAAGCTAGCCATTTCCCTTCATTTCCAGTCTTTATGCTTAGCTAAATTAACCCTGTCCTGGCTGTTGCTGCATATTTAAAGGGTATGTCTGACAATTTTCTACATTCTTCCTTCAGTCAAAAAATCTCATGCACTTGGCCAAACTAACGATGAACTCCTACTTCTACTGCATTGTGTGTGTGTATCCAAAGTCTGATATATCATATTCATCTGTTGCGTAGGCATCTGTTGTTGTCCAAAAACTTTTAAAAACATGTCACTGAATGCACTGGGTGACAAGCTCTTTGCCCTGAAGTGTATGGTCACAAAGACTAATGGCATGTATAAGATTGTCACTCTCAGGAGAGAAATTTTTTGTATGACAGATGCTACTATGAATATGCAGGTGCATGTGGTTAAAATTCTGTTGCTTTACACAGGGTGCAATTTGTCAAAAAAAACAGAGGGGGGATGTTTTTAATTTGTTGGTTTAACCAGCCAACCAACAAGACAAAAATCAAATCTCTTTATCACTGTGATGTCTGCAATGTGCTCATGGGGTAACAAAATCAGGACTATGGGTAAGTGCTGATCACTCAAACATGCTTTGAGATTTAAGCCAAATTATGATAGGCCTATTTAAAAAAGTAGCCTAGATCATTAACAATGTGTGGAAACAGTTTGACAGACTGAATACAGTCTGCTCTGATGAAAGATTTCTTGCATTTTTGCCGGCTTTCCTGTTGGCGCTCATCTGCAGCATTTCACTGTTTTATTCACATCTCCGCAAACTTCTGAGCAGGGAATGATGGATGTGTTTGCTGTACACGATATCAGTGAAAGAAAGCAGCCGTGAACTGCTTGTATTTTCAAATGGTTTTCAGCTGTTTAGCAGGGATACGTCTTGTCCTTCCCTGGGATGATATACTTTGGCAGACGGAGGGATGAAAAAACAGGTAGGGATAATCACACATGCAAATCGCTCCCTGGCTTTACATATCACAATGTCTTGACTTTGTTTGACGAGTTAATAAGAGCCCCAGATTAGATAGACACTAAAGAATGTGGACAGGAGTGTCCATATACTTTTTGCCATAATGTGCCTCACAGTCAGCCAGCTGGAAATTATGCCAATCATATCACCCAGACTGTCAACCTTAACAACCATAAGACAAACTCAATAATATTTTGTGACAGGACTTCTCCGCAAGCTGACATGGAGTTAGATCTACAGTTATTTGTCTATATGTAAATGAGAACTCTTTTCTCACATAAAAAAAACACCAAAACATTCTCAAAATTCCTACTTCATCAGAAAAATTACAAATCATTATTTGTATTCCGCAGTAGATTTGAATCTGTTATCCAATCATCAGTTTCCCTGCTGAGGTGACCAGTTTGACACTCCTTTGTGCCACAGCAGTGCACTCTCATAACAAAAGCATTTTTCTTCTGAGATCCACTTCATTACCCAGACTAATATGGAGCAAAATGTTTATTCAAATGAGCCAAGATCAAATCCTATAAAATGAATGAGAAAAATGCTGAAATGGATTATATGCTTGCAGAAAAAAATCACATCTGAATTAATTACAAACTGAAAGGGCACTGCTTAAAAATACTCTTATTCTCCTTCCAATTCCTTCATTATTTTTATAATCTTGCATTTATTTATTCTCATCAATATGTGTCCATACAAAACACAAAATAATTACATTTTATCAGGATCAACATGACAACTACAAGCATTGTGAATAACTGATTGGCCGTCATTTCGAGGAGAAGGCACATTGTGCACTTATGATTGGCTGCTGCTAGAGGAAAGAATTTCTATTAACAATTGATTAGGCTGTGTAATTTTCTACCTGAATGGTTCCCAGGCACACAAACATTGTGTGACTTGACAGGAGCCACCTTTGTATAAGTGTGTGAGTGTGAGTTTCCTCTTGTTCTTAAATGGTATTCTCTGCAGCTTAGATGGGGTCTTGTGGGGTTGAGCAGAGTGCTGTCCATAGCAGGATAAGTCACATGCGACAGTCTGTCAGGTCACCTCTCATCAGGAGACATACAGCAGAGAAAGCAAGTCCTCAACAGCAATAATACACACACACACACACACACACACACACACACACACACACACACACACACACACTTGAACACAGAGTCTCCATTTTCTTTTTNNNCATCTGCGTCTGGCCATGCAAAACGTTTCTAGAGGATGAAGCCTTGCTTTGTCACTGGCATGAGCAGTTAGTGGAGACATATCAGAGCTCTGTCTTTTAAGAAACAGGGCACTGTGACCTGTCCCACACCCTGCCTTTTTCCCTTCATGGCTCCAATTCCCAGCATTGATTTCATTTACATATGCGGATGTGATAGAAAGTGATTTCAGGTTCATTTTATGTCAGTTTATACAACTATTCATTCACCACCAGTTGCTTTTAGTGTGCTTTAATACAGAGTAAAATGTCAGTTCAAGCAGGAGTTGCTAGTATTTTACTTCTTATGATAAAATAACAGATTCTTCCTGTTGTCTTTGAAGGAATAGCTTGGTAAGACTGGAAACAGCTTTCCTGGCTCCGTACAAAGGCTAGAAAAAAATCTGCCTACCAGAACCTCTAAATCTCAAAAATTAAAGCTGGGGCTAGCAGTTTTCTGGAAAAACAAAAACAAAAAAATTGATATTACAGGCATCCTCCTGTAGCTCTCACCCCCTCTTTTCTCTTTCTTAAACCCATCCCACCAGACAATCATGGGTATATGAATGTGTTTCATAGACACACTCAATAGCACAGGGTTTACCGCTGCACTGACTCAGACACAACCTCCTCTCATTGGACTACCTCTCACCTGTTCGAAGTTCACCACTACAGTAATGGGTGTCCAGTTGACACAGTCAAAATGGCAAACTCAAGGCTTCAAATTGGGAGTCCGCAAACCAGTGGGTGACATCATGGTGACTATGCCCATTATGTTTTCACACTCTATGTTTCAGACATATAACATCACCCAATGTTGCTTTTGGTATGCATTATGTTAGTGAGCTCTAGATACAGATTTTGTATTTGGCTTTGGACAGAGCCAGCCTAGCTGTATCCCTGTGTTTCCAGTCTTTATAATAAGCTAGCCTAACTGCCTACTGGCTGTAGCATATTTAAAGTATAAAATTCCAACATTCAGCAAAAGGGTGAATAAGTGTATTTTCCAAATTGTCAGACTATTCCTTTAAGTCGCATTTTCCATGGGGAATCATTTTGCCTTTAATAGCCTGATCAATAGACGTCATTGTGACTTTGGTGACATATATGCACATAAATCATGTAAACAAGTGCATCAGATCTTTAAGAAGCCAGATCAGAGTTGACTTCTCTGAAGGACACAGACACAGAGCGTGACAAAACAGTTATTAAACCAAAAGTGAGCGAGACGATCTCTAGACCGAGCAGCAGGGGAAGGAGAGACGTGACTATGGAGGGGTGACAGACGCCAGCATGAAGAAATGCAGAGATGAGAGGATAGAGAAATAAAGGGCCTGCCAGACTGGACAAGGAGAAGGGAGGAAAAGAGAAGGACCAGTCAAGCCAGATAAACAGATCAGAATGTCTCTGTGCGTGTAAAGGCAGTTATGACACTGAAAGTTCAATTCCAACTCTGTGATATTATTTTAAAAGGCAGCAGATGATGTATAAAATTCACTGTGAAAGAGTAATATTAAAATACTCCATTTCATGTTTCAAACTGCTGTAAAAAGTCAAGTGCAAGTGGAATTTTTCATTTTCATAGTCTGATTTTCAGGAAAATTTAAGCTCAACTATAAGATTGGATTTTGAACATGATTTTTATATTGTAAACAAAACAGCTTTAATTAATGAAAAATAACAGCTTAAATATTTTCCTACTCTGTGGAAAATGGTGAAGAAAAAAATGAACAGACTGACAGAAGTGGCATTGAATGTCAATCAGTATGAGAGTGCTGTTGTGTTTTTCCTGCCATTATCAAGTATGTTTGTATGTTTTAGGAGGGACATTACATTTACTCCTTAGCCTTTGAAAAACCAATTCGCAGTTTATCTGGTTCAGCAAACTGCACAATCTACTCAAAAGACTGAAATTATTGTTTAAAAAAGCACAGGCTGTAGATATCTCTCCCCAGCTTTCAAAATTGCGTCTATCTCCTCCTCATTTCCTCACCATCCAGCCAGCAATGATAAAGGCGGAAGTGACAGCAGAGGCCTTGTGGGAGTCTGTTCTTTCAGTCTGCCAAGCCTGTCCCAAGGGGACAGAGGAGGGAAATTACTATCAACGACACCAGTTTGGAGCAGCAGTGGCTATCAGATAAGAAGACGACATTGTACACGCAACTCGTAAATCAATCAAGGTCACCTTATGCCCTCTTGCTCTTTTTTGTTTGGTGTTTGCTGGTTTAATTCATCATGAACACCTCAACTGCTGCCAAGCTGGGATATAAAGTTATCAGAATCTGGCATATTGAGTAAAATATGGGTTTTCTTCTGCAGTTATTTGACTTTGACTCTTCTGTGATTACTAAAACCCCAAAGCTCTGATCTTGGTGTCTGTCTTTCTTAGCCAGGGCTTGAGTTGAGGGGGGATGAGGAAGGATGGCATCCCCTCCTGAAATAAAGATTTTCAACATCATCTCCCTTCTGAAATGGCCACCCCCCTTTCTCATCCCATGTTATTTTATCAGTGACTGTGGAAATGTTATTTCAGCTTTTTGTGTTTGCACATATTGAGTAAACTACTGTGGGAGAGGGGGCATTTATAATGACACAAAGATTTTTTTTATTGATGTTACGTCACATAGCTGCACAGGTTACACAGTGCCAAGCGACAGCTTGACCTGAGGGACTTTGGCTTTAAGGGGCAAAAGTAGACTGCAATGTATTTCGGTACTGAAAAATCACCACCCACTATCCTGTGTCTGTACAAGGCTCAGCTGTCCCCACACTGAGACAGGAGAGCAGCAGCTAATTAGCCTCTGCTGCTCTGCCTCTCTGTTAGGTATGTGTAAAAGCTCTGGACACACAGGGGGACAGAGTTGCTCCATCACAACAGCATCCTACAGCCACTTTAAATCATTACGCGTTTTATCATTATTATTGTTTCACAGCGTTTACTGTAAGTATGGCTCTGTGTTTTTGAAGCACACACATTATGGAGCAGCAGGAGGTAGTTGACGTCGATGAAAGAGTTCACAAGAAGCCTGAGACAAGAAAGGAAACAGGAGACAATAAACAGTGGTCAAAATACCACAAAAATGCCTTCGAAGATGCTCCACAGTGGAGCAACTATATTAAAGTGCCCTTTAAGATACCAATTTAGTAGAGCAAACATAACTAGAAAATTCCTGTGGAAATTTTGAGAGGACCACGTGGCTAGTGTCAGTCGATGCCTGTGTGTGTGTGTATGAGACCTACCGTCATCCTGCATGTGATGGTGAATTTGTGTTAACCTTCTGGAGTCAAGGATATAATTGGATGTTTTTACTTTTTACTTTTTTTACTTTTGATTTTACCTTTATATTACACCTTAAAAACAGTTGTCTTAGATTGCTTGGTGTTACTTTTTCAGCACAACCTGTGTGGATTTACAGTTATTTTTCCATTTTGACATACTATATTAACACAGTGGACCTAAAATCACACAGAAAACATAAAATCCAAGTAGAACTACAAAACTACAAATTTGTTTAATGAACCATTTTTATAATTTAGAATGCAAATATAAATTGTAAATTTCAAAACCTATGTGAAATCTTAGCACACAACAAGTAATTTACAACTATTTACATTAAAATGTAAGCAATGCCTAAGGTGTTTTTGTACAACTATTTACAAAACAATGTAATGTCTAATAAAATGACACACAAATTATTTATGTCACTCCAAAATACAGTTTCTGTCCACTACAAGACAGAGGTACACATCACAGGCCTGATACTTGCATAGTGTGTCACTCCTCCTGCTGTCCACCTGAAGGCATCGCATGCAGCTCAGTCTGCCTCAATCTGTGGCTGTGCGGATGGCCTATAGAGCTGGTACAGTAAGTCACACCCCTTCCACTAGACCCCATAGGAAAAATATGAATGAGTGTCTATGGGACAGAAACATGAAAAATTATCTGTTAAATCAATCAACTAGATGATGGATGACTATTCACTAGTTGCTGGGCAGTTAGTGTGATCTCTGTGGGGCATCGGCTCTTGAAGTGGATTTTGTCTTCAGAGACTTTTATTGCCAACGTCCCAGTATTGGTAAAGTCAGACAGGAAGTGGTGTGTGTGGTCCTAAATAAAGAAATAAAAGACATAAAGAAACTCTCTTCTCTTCTCACAGAAATCATAATAATGTACATAACTTCCACATACAAACATATACAAACATAACCCAAAATATCTGTCACTGCTTACAAATGGCTGGCAAATAATATAACAACTTATGCACTAATATGAATAACATTCAGTTTCTCTTCTATTTATCTAATTAACTGAACAGGGCAGCGCTAAACAGGCTTGAGCTGCGGTGTTGTATTACTCCACACAGCACACTACTGCACTTAGCATATACACTCCGCTGATTACTGCACTGA
>JANJYQ010090412.1:11024-22250 GCA_024605255.1 Rastrelliger kanagurta | reverse complement strand
TATATATATATATATATATATATATATATATATATATATATATATATATATATATATATGTAGTGAATGAATGAATGGTGAAATTAACTTTTTTTAACAGCATCTCTTTAGCTTCAGCAACATCTCAAAGGCGATTTTTTTTTTAGCTTTGCAACTGCTCCCCTAGCACATTTAGTACTGTTGAGCACTTTTCTCTCTTACCCATTGGCCAGACATGCATGGCATGTGTGAAACAAATCATTTTCTCTTTCTCTGCAGAGAGACCTGCCAGTAACACAGCAGTAGGAGTATGCAGCCAGGTAACGGGTAAAGGCAATTGGATTCTTCCTCACCAGTGAGCCCAGGAGCTATCAGCTCCCATCCATGCCTATGAAACCAGAGTAGGACTGAGTCTGAAAGATGATAATAGACTCCTGATGAAATGTATCTATTTCTAAAGAAGAAAGGAGTATGAATTCATTCGCTAGCCCCCAACCTTCACTCCCCTCCTCACCTCGTCCTTTCAGCATTTCTCACAGCAGTAGCACTGCAGGTCAATTTACAATTTAAATATATCAATTAAATTGAGTCTGGATAGCAAAGTAGCTGTCACAAATGAAGAGAAGAAGATGTCTCCATTTATCCACCTTTTTGCAAGATGCAGTACAACATATAGTACATGCCTGACATTGTATATTTCCTACAGTAATCCAAAGCACAATCTATACTTTTGTGTAAAAAAAATTGTACCATAGATTTATTCATACAAATGAATCCTCTTAAGATGTAACAAGAATGGGGCATTTTAATTAGGGTTTGTACAAATATTGCAACTACCAGACCTGCAAAAGCGGTTGCATTTTTAAATTAAATGTCAACACCAAAAGTAACCTTTCAGATTACTTGACTCCTTTCACTGCAGCCCCATTTTAAACAAAGGTGCAAAATATACAACCTGTATTGTGCAGAGTGCATTACAGTGAGATTGCTTGTTTATATCTACACAATATATATATGCAGAAATACATTTAAATTAATACCAAATTTGTACAAAATATACTGTAGTTATTTTGACATCGGCTATTATAAATAAATCATTATTAGTGTTAATGAACGCCAGGTAACTGATAAAAAAAAAATCATCAAATAAAATTCTCAAAGCTGATTAATATGTTTTCTTGTATAAGCCACAGTGTCTCGTACTTTCCACACAGTCATTAGTGTTCACTCACTACCCTGTGTCCTGCACTGCGTGGAAGTGGTGCCCCATTACATACTGAAGCTTGTTAAGTCCACTGGCCCTTTAAATTCTTGATAAATAAGCTTGAAATCAAGTCTTGAAAGTTTTGTGCTGCAAAAAGGCAGCTGTTACCAGGCCAGGAGTATATGCAAACAAGGCAATATCAAGATGAAGACAGATCTTGTCAATCCAAGGCTCCTGGATTTAATTTCTGAACCCTCGGCAGGTGGATAATGATGATGATGATGATTTCGATCACTGGTCACATCTGGACTCACTGGGGAGAGAGCAGAAACAGACATGTCAATCAGAAGGATGCTAATAATCAATATAACATCATGGAAATTCGATGTTACAGTATATCCTTTCTGCCAATCCATCACAGACTGACTCTTTTTAACACTGGATAGAGTTCCGATAGGGTTAGAAAAATCAGATGTGATTACTCAAGGAGATTTATGTTTGACTTCAGTAGAACTCACAGTAAGGACTGCACATGTAAGGGCATTTCATCAAATTGAGATACTGCACAGTGTGTGAGACAATGACTTCTTATATAAGGGCTAGGTTCTTATATAAGTATAAAAGAATAGAACAACACCCTGACCAAACTTATTTTTTCATCTAACCTTCACATTATATACTCAAAACTTCTCAAGCATGACCTCAACATCCATTTTTGTCTAAGCCTTTGAAATTACACCTTAGCAGCAACGGATATCAATTCAGACAACTGCACCACACCAACTGTCAACATCCATCTTACTATTTACATCTCTTTGGAGAGGAAATCCAGTGTCCCTTCCTGAGTTAGTAGGATGGAGCAGAGCTAAACAGAGTGTCCTCTTTAGCTTTGCTGATGTTACCTTAGGACACCTCAGACTCCATCCTGGCTCAGTCCCACAGGGAAGAGGTGAGGCTAAACCTCGATAGACCTGCTGCTCCAGGAATTTTCAGTTTCTCACTTGGGCCCAAGTGTCATAAGTCTGTCACAGGCAGAATTACTCTAACCTGGACCCTTTCAGAGTCTATAAAGGCTCTGTTATCAAACTTTATCTTACTTACTAGCAGAAAAATAAGACCAGTAACAGAGGCCATTTGTACTCTGTGGACTTCAATTTGACTTTTTATGGCGCAATCGTAATGGCTTGTAATTCCTTTCCCAAAAGCAAGATCCACAGCGATTGTATCTTGCTGTAATGGCTCCCCATAAGTTCCCCATAAGGGTAATTTAAAAAACAATCTAATCCAATATCACTGTTTGCATCCAAATTTAGGCTTCTGAATAGCCATTTTTGATTTATAATATGCAAAGTTTCACCACAATGGAATATTCTGTCTTTATATGAATACAAATATTTATTGATGCCTGCCTCTTTTACATATAATAGCTCAAACATGAGCTACTGTTTAAGTATCTGAGTGTGTACTGAAATTAACCACCTATTGATTCACTGCCAAGGAGTCCCCAGGACAGCTATTTGACAGTATACAGCTCACAGATAATCCGTCTGTGTTTTGTACCCTAGAGCACTGAACTTCAACACCTTGATCAATTCCTCTTACTGAAGCTTCAAGGTTTCTAATACAGCAACAAGCTGTAGACAGGATGACAGAATGTGTCTTTCCGATGAATAAAGTCTGCACCATCGAAGCTGCGGTGGAAATACCACTGCAGTGCTCTAAGAATAAAGCCCCATATAATAAGACCCGTTATACCTCAATGTGTCTTAAAAAACACAACAACATATTTTTGTTGAAAGAAATACATTCTTATTTAAAGGTATGGTGATAAAAAGTATACAAAGTACAGGTGTAAAGGACAATTCACTTAGCTACTTTTTAAATTTAAAGATAGACTACATACCCATTGATTGTGTAGTTTACTTTTCAGTCTAAGCAATGAAAGCATCATCATTTATACCGACATGTCAGTTCAGTAGTATGATCAATATCTTGCTGGTTCAAACTGTTACATTCAATTCAGTACAAAACTAGGCTTACATAACCAATGTTTCTAAGATTAATACCTCAGTACCCAGCTATTTACAACAAAGCAATCTCATGAGGTGTTTTGATCACTTCAATAAGAAAAAAGCATTTAGTACATTTAAGGCATGGATAAATGAGCGCGCACTGAATGCTAACTGCTGTATAAAAAAATCTTGGGGGGATAATGATGAAAGTCATATTAAATGATAAGCTTTGGTGATGTTTTACAGGTTTCTTAGTGTCAATAAATCCCATAAAGACTAATGACAATAATTAGCTGTTACTAAAAAGTCTGTTCCAGGAAGGGTGAGAAACCAAAGGAGCAAAGAATAGGATGCTGAATGTGCTTTATCTACATCACAATTATCTGTTGCACCTAGCTGTGCATTAAACTAAACTTTAATCTTTAAAATGTTTAAAATGAACATAGAAGTAATGAAGGCCTCTTCATTTGGCACATACATACTTAATTACATACGTGACACATGTGTTATTTAATGTCTCACATGCACACACAGTATCTGCATCACAACTATCAATAAACATCATCACTTATGAATCATTCACCAATAAGTGACTTGTTTTTTTTTAATGATAATCAAAGTCCATACTCTAAAAGGACAAGTACAACCTTGATTTAACTGCCCTACACATGGTTTGTAAGCAGTTCTATTTCAAGCAAATTTAGTCTTCAAATCTGTTATGGTTAAGCTATTTTTGTATTCAAGCACAGTTGATTTTGGAGATTTGCTAATAAAGAGCTGCACTGATGGCATGTTTTAGTAAACCCACTGCAGGGAGGTTATGATGTTTGAAAAGGTGCTTGGTCTGAAGAGAGACATAGGTCAGAAAGAGAGGCTTACAGCTGAAACCAAAATCAATAGAAGCTGATTCCTAAGGACTTGGACCAACAATGATCAATACCACACTAACAGTACCAGGAAAAAAACTCTTAACAACTTCAGTAATAGAAAGTTTCCTTTGTGTGATGATAAGAGGTTCAGCATCCAGACCTTCAAGTCTACATCTTCTGCTGTTTTAGTGACTTAGTTATTATAAATGAGTTTATCCAACTTCACTACTGTATTTCATTGCTTTAGAAAGGTAAGGAGATTGTCTGCTCATACGCAGCTTGCTGATGATGAGCTTGGCACAGAAAACATCATACAGTATTAAGTTGTAAGGTGTATTGCTGCGGAAATCACACTGTACAAAAGGTGGAAAATCCATGTGATGATGTTATTTGACAGTTTTGACACATATTTAAAATAATGTAGATTGGATTGTAGTGTTAGCAGTGTTTGTAGGAAAACACAAAGATATTTGACAATATAAATCTGTTTGAATATGCCTTTATTGGAAGTATTTTTTGATTTCAGAGGTAAACAATCACATTATTAAAGACCTGAACCCCTTCAGCTTGCTGAAGATTCCTGCCAGGGGTGGAGCCTAAGCTCCATTTAACCACATCGATTTCTGTGTTTTTTGACAGCGTGTATGACAAACTGCTACTGCCAAAAATAAACCTGAGAACTGAACCTGAGAAAAAGTCACACAGCCTCCTTTTCAGTTTGCTTTAAACAAGTGAAGATAGAGAGATTACACCTCATCACATCACTGTATTAATATAAAGTGAAAGTAAAAACCTTTGATCCAGTTGTCTAACCTTTCTTTCATTAAACATTCCTATACATTTAGGTGGCAAGAAAGAGATTGAACAATGGCCTGGTATCAAGACTACAAAAGAGATTTTTGAGTATATTTAACAGGTAGGTTGACAATTTAAATAATAGTCGGGTGTCGACATATACATTGGAACTGGTTTTATTTGCTGTGGTCATTGTTCTTGTTGATCATTGCTCATACTGGTCCTAAAAGGGATCTCCTCAAATGTGCTTGCTTACATCATAATTCTAAGGTCGGGTTCACACCTAAAGGTCAGTGAAAGGCCCATTTTTGGATCTGAACCAATGCAAAGATGATACTTTGTTTCAGTTTAGAATTGGTCCGGTTTGTGTTCACAAAGGCCAAACTCAAACAGTCCAACTGTAAACAAACTCATGGCTGCAACGCTCTTCTGTTATTGGTCAAACTGTTTAGGTGAATAGACCTCAAATCTTTACATCAGATCAGCAGCCTACTGTACATGGAGCGTCAGCTTATTTTTTACATTAGTGCTGATCTGGAGGGGAAAACTTTAATGGACCGTGCATATGGACGCTTCATAGAGCAGTGGGCATTAAATAATATCTTGATCCATGCATTTCACCAAAGGTGCCATGCGATCCGACACTTGTACCAGAGGAGGCGACAGGCATTAATGAGGGCCTACCATGACATTTTTTTCTACACAAGCGGGACAAGTGAGGTATATTGACAATCACAAACATGTAAAAATCACAAAATTGGCACATAATAAAAACAGCATATAATATATATAGGTGCCCTTCTTGTTGTTGGTGCAGATGTGGTTCACACCAGAAATAGTCTGGTGTGAACCTGGAGTTTGCTTGAGAGCGTACTGAGACCACCTCTACGAGGCGGACCAGGGAGCGGTTCAGGGTCAGCGTTCACAACCATCCAAATGAACCACACCAAAGGCCAAACACTCCAGTTCAACATATTTGAGGAACAATATGTTTAAAGGTTTATATGAAGCTAATATGAAGGTTTAGTCAAATAAGCTGAGTTAGTCAAATAAACTGTTAGTTAGCCCACCATCTTTTTAGTAAAAATTTCCCAGCATTTCCTTTCAGTTTCTGTTTTCTTGTTCAGCTACACTGAAATAATTGTAACAAAAACGAAGTTTAGCAATAACAAGTCAGTAACTAAAAATCATCTATCTGATTTGATTAATTTGGACAGCAGAAACTTCATATGCCTTCTTCATCTTTAAAATACATTTTTGTAAAGAAGGACAGTGTATTAGTGAATCATGAAGGGAAGGGATCTCTTAATGGTCAGTATGAACAGGAGGAATGATTATAGTAAGACAGGCCTGTCATGTTCAAACTGATCTCATAGACATTCATGAAATTACTTCTTCAAAAAGAAGAAAACAAATTAAGAAATAGCAACAGCTATTTTGTTAAAGTGGGTGACACCTTTTGTTACTACCTCATAGCACAGATAATAGAAAGGAGTGGAAAAACAGTATGAATGCTACAGCCAGGGAATCAATTAAAATTTGCAAATGGAGTGAAACAAAAGACAAGGGGAAAGAACACTTGCAGACATTTGGCAAATCATGCCACAGAGTGCTGCGTTTAATTATGAACTACATGATGAACAAAAGCAGTTTTGGAAGATTAATCTTTAAACTCTGTGATGCTGTTGCAAGGTAGTAAGTTATTTTTTTCAAGCAATAAAAAGCATTGGCTGTTTAAAAATGTATTATTTTGTTGTGTGTATCAAGTTTCTACCAAGGGTGTTCAAACTTTTATTTTTATTTTTTAGTCCACAGTCCAAAGTCCACCTTTGAAATCTCCTTCATAGTTAGAGGTCTGGAAAATATCAGCAAAGGCAGCACCAAACAAGTCAAAAAATTGTCCAAAATGTAACAAAGACTTACAGCCAGTCATATAACTTCAAACATCCAACAACACTTGTACTTGTTTTTCACACATCACTTAATTTACTCACATTGATATTAATCAAAATGCAGTCTTAATAATAATCAAATGTAGAGACAGTTATTCAATAATAAGCTAATGAATAGTTACACTAATGTCTAATGTCTAAAAATGTCTAAAAATCCAAAAAATGTCAAACTTGGTTATGTAATATGAAACAACACACTGCAAAGATACAGTGATTAATGAATTGCTTAGTGATCAGATGGGTGTTAACTAAATAAATGAGTCCATCAAGTCATTATGTAGGCCTAGTCATTAATGAGATTAAGGTGGTTAATAACTCATGAGTACTTTAATGTGTATTCTGAACAAGTTCAAGAACCATGCTTGGTTGAGATTGATTATAACTGTGACAGTGAGTGAGTCACTGAAGAAAAACAACATCTTGGCCCCAGTGGCGATCCTAGAGTGCTGAGGGGCCCACAGCCTCTACTTTCTTACTACTTGAGTAAATTAGTACTTCCATTTTTATCAGAGTAATTTTTTACACAAGTATCTGTACTTCCACTTTAGTACAGAATGTGAGTAGTCTACTTTTACCACCTCTGCCTTCCACTAATCTTGACACTGGGTGATTATGACAGCCCCACAATTGAGGCAAAACATCACACTTGGTGGTTGACTGTAAAATAGGTGATAGGAGCCTGACTTTAGTACCTCCTCTGCTCTGGTTCCCAGCGAGCCGAGCACTAAATGGTGACATCGAATGATTGCTGGTCATTGACTGGTCAGAGCCATTGTCACTGAGGAGTGAGCACGACACCCCGACACAAGAATCAAACCCGCCATTTTTAAAAAACAAAAACAGAGGAGGAATATATCTGCTACCTGTACGTAATTTTTCACCATGTTCCGTGGATGAAGTTCAGACCTTTTTGTCATGAGGCTAACGAGCGGATCCAGCAGGAGTTGAACGGAGCTACGAGAAATGAAGCGCCGCTGTGTAATGACGACCTCGCACTGTGTGTAGGTACCAGGGCCGGTGGAAACACAACACAAAGTGTTAGAGTCGAGTCGAGTCGAGTAGGGTTGGATTGTGTAGTGGAAAAGCGCCATTAAAGTGCTCAGCTCAAATGTGAGATGGGGGTATTCAAATTACTAAACTTGAGGCTTCAAAAATGGCAGTCCACAAACCAGTGGGTGACTGCATTATTTGTCTTTCCCTTTTGAACAGTCTGCTTTTTGGCTAACTTGATGTAAAATACACATTTTTATTAATCACATTATATACATGACATCATTTCACAGCATTACCATTAAAAGTATCTTTTTCACAAAGTAATAAGTTTTGAAGATATTTTAACTAAAATGCGAAGTGACTGCTACTGTTGCTGTTTTTAGATATTTTATTCTTGAATGCCTCCATTAATCAGTGTTAGTACACATATGGCAAAATTGTAAAATCTGGGAAATCATCTGAATTTTTGAAAATCATGCCTGTCTCGGAATTTATCATTTGTGACAGTGGACAGGTTGATGGCCTTTCTCACAGTTAAACTCACATCACAAACTGGTCTTACTGTATAAATCATTTGACACAAATATGTCAGAGTATATCAGAGGAGATGCACCTGTCCCCTACTTTGCCCATCAAATCAAAGGGTGCACGCAGTCATGTCTCAGATGAAGATGTTTATATCTTGTTGTAGCTGCCTGTGCAGCCACACATCTCCATACATACAAATACAAATCAGTTTTGCTAATCATGCAGTGAAGTATTATTACAACAATTACTTACAACTACAATTACTGCACAGTATTGAATCAAAGGCCATGACAGCAAGAATACATAACAACTCTAGCAGAAACCCTTCACTTTTGACATACTGTAGGATGTCTTGGGAGGAGGATGGGTTAATCATTCCAGTCACATTTTCAAGTATATACACACACACACACACACACACACACAGCAATTTCACACCTTTATGAAAACACCAACATAGATGTATGTACACAATGTAGTGCACACTCATGCTCGTGGTGAATATGGCTTAGCTTCTTAGTGTGAATTTTAATGATCAGGATATAGCTCGATCTAAGCGTGACATATAGAGCATGACAAGCAGGATAAGTGTAAATAAAAAGACACGTGGATACTGAACTGGTTGTTTTGCCCAAGAATTGCTTTGTTTACACAAAATAAGATCAACTTAGGAGAGAAGCTAAATGAAGAGAAACCACCTGAGACCTCTTGGAGAGAAGGCTGAGTGCTCCCATTCTCGAACAGAACAATTGAATATAGCTCTGCGCTGGAGACAGCATCCCCTTTCAATTAGATTCAGAAGCGCAGAGAAAACTGAATAAATTAACTCTTTATCCACACAAATCATGTCATTTTACACAATTTCATTCATTTATGGTGTTTGTCAATTACAGTGTTTAATGAATAGCCGGTTTATGATTGATCTGCTGTGAATGATCCTTTCATTTTTTCTTCTCTCTTTCTCTTTTTCAATATTCACACTATTGAGACATCTGAATTTTAAGCTGCCACATTTATTTACTGTAGAGCAGTACCAGAAATTGTCAGCAACATTAGTGTGCAACACCTGAATTGGAGAAAGTGCATGCATGAAGCAGAATGAATTCTTACCACAATAAGAATACCCTTGGTATTTTATAGCTCTTCAGCTAACAATCAGCCATTCACATATACAGTAGAATATTACAGAGCATGAATACAACATGCAATGGCCAGTCTTTCAGTAGTTTGATTTCCCTCTGATGTCTGTTCAGCTCATTTGTTCTGACTAAAGATGAAAATCTTAAAACAAAGCTAAATTTTCTGGAAAAGCTGGGTCTCACTATGTTACTTAAAAAAGAGCAAACCGAGTCGGTTGGGGAATATTTTACATTGGAGATAAACACATATACAAACTGCTAAGGCAGCAGGGCAATGAATGCGAGATTGATTCTAGTAAACGACAGTGCCCAAGTTCATCATGATGAAGGAAGACGTCAGCCAGTGCAGCAGTGGGCTCACTAATGTGTTTCTTATTGTTTTTGGGGCATAAATGAAGGCCTATGAAACAGAAGAATAGGTCATGTCAGGTTTTGGCTACACACACAATAACTGTAGGTAGGAATAACTAATTGTTTGTTTGATCTTTCCAAAGGATTTGTTGACAATAAGAAAGCAAATTATTAAATAAAAAAATAATGATATGTCAAAATATTTATTTATCTAAATGAATCCTTTTGTCTGTATAGTAGTAGGGAGCATGATGACTGAGACAGCCAGACTTTCTTACTTGTACCTCTGCTGCAAAGCAATCAGGCAGCAGCCATCTTTGGTAAACATAAACATACTGTGTTTACTGACAACACATCTCATGCTTGTGTGGGTAGTGAAGATAAAGCAAACAGCTATCTTTTGCTGCCATTTGTGACTGTAATTATGTGAAGCAATCTATCCCAGTTAAGTAAATGCATTGTAACAGGTATGACATTTTGGTAATTATATTAATATAATTAAGTAGAACAAGTTTTTAAAGATACATAGATGACTACGGATAAGAAAACCTAGACACAATTTTGCTCTCCAAATATAAATATCGTCTGACAATGCCTTAATAGTCCAGTCACCTTGAATCAGGTCAACCTGCCTTTTGTCTCATTTAATTTACCTTCTTTACTTAAAGCTAAAGTACTTCAAATGTCTGGTCTGACCCCTGATAAAACCAGCATCCATCCTGTTTGTGCAATTATAGAGAAAAGCAGAATCAATGCAATCTAATTTAGGGCTGAAGCATTATTCTAAAACACGGACCCCTGTGCATCTCTGCATGGAGCCAGCAGAATGATTAAGTGCCTTGGTCACATCCTGTATAGCTCTGCTGCACAGGCCACAGTGAGAGTGTTCATGTCCTGGATCCCATCACCCCAGCCTCTATTACATCCTCAGAGCAGTCAATACTGAGCTCTGACCGCCAGTCAGTCACTCTCAGGTTGCAAACACAGGCAGAATACAAATCAGCAAAACTCAAAGCTCTGCATCCGTTGTGTGTCCACACCTTTTCTTTGCAGAATGCTGTTTTGATAAAATGCTTCCCTCAAAAGTGCCACAAAGCAAATGATATCCACAAATCACTGAAAACATGAGCTGTAAGTATCAGAATAGAGTCAAATTTGGGTTTATAAGCATAGCTTGGAATAAAAGCGACATTAATTCCCCAGAAACATGCCTCCATACTGTTCACGGGGCTACTTATTAGCTTGTGATTTGTGCTGGTCGAATATAAATGAGTGAAGACTGTGAAGACCGCAATGCACTATAAACACACTACAGTGCTTGGCAATGTAATCTTTGATCATAGTCTAATGAGAACAATTTCACTGGAATGTGAAAAAAAGAAGTCATTTCTTGTGCTTATTTAA
>JANJYQ010090360.1:2177-15305 GCA_024605255.1 Rastrelliger kanagurta | reverse complement strand
TGTGTGTGTGTGTGTGTGTGTGTGTGTGTGTGTGTGTGTGTGTGTGTGTGTGTGAGTGTCAGCCATACCATTATTTGCTTTGTCACAAGTGGGAGGAGGTTCTCTAGTCATCAGTTTTCCAATCGATTGGTATTCAGTAGAAGAACTGCTTGTCTGCATGTGTTTGTTGTCTGTAATAATTGTCAAAATAGTGGCCTTGTTTTCCACCTTCACCTCATCATCTTCCTCCCCAGTGGTCTCCTTGTGCATCAACATTCTAGTTTGGTTATAGATATGAGGCCCCACTTTGTGTATTATGAGATATGGGGCAAGATCTATATGTGAGGGAAAGATGTAATAACAGATAAAGGAAGTAGGTCAGGTCAAATCCATAAACAACAGAAATTAAAGGAACCCCCCCACCACCACCACCCAATAGTGAATATAGTTGACTCACCATTGCTCAGAAGAAAATGAGTGGCATCTTTGTATCCACTGTTGTATGCTTGTTCCAGTGTCTGAAGAAGATTTTACACACATGAATAAATGCCAATTTATGGTTTAAATTTTGATATGATATGAAAGACAGTAAGAAATACTTTATTAATCCCCCAATCGGAGAAACTGAGTATACCACTAAAACACACACTAGTAGAGTAAACAACAGGTACAATGAACAACATGTGACAATAAACTGGTTAATCATAGCTATAGTATAGTTATAGTCAATGCCATTGTTTGACATTGAATCGTCAACAGGTGTGTTTTTTGCATTTACTTAAACATTTAGACTGATAGCTGTGTTTATGGTTTATGTTATCAGTATCATACTGTGGCAAGCTAGAGTTTTTCTCTGAGTATAAACATTTGCACAAGGATATATACAGCAAGGGACTAACCTCTAAAGCCAGGGGGTAGAGGGCATTGATGATCCTCAGACTGTTAGCCATGTTGCCTTTTAAGATAGTTCCACTCACCACCATGTCCCACATGCATGGTGTGTCTGGGGGACATATGTCTGTCTCTCCAGAGAATGGAGACACTGTTAAGGTGTGACTGCAGTGTAGAGGTATCACTGGTTGCATGCTGCTGAAACCACCATCCATATAATGCTGGGAGATAAGATCAAATACATATATGATTTAGAATAAACTATGTGCTCCAGGTAAGTTAGCAAGAATACTATAAAAAAATGCCACAGATAATATCATACTTCTCCTTTGAAGGATGGAGGCAGCATACCACAGTACCCAGGCACATAGCAGCTACATAGCAGAGCCTAACGACAGCAGAAGAACAAAAATGGTTGTATTTTTCTTATTTACAGTTTCTAACTTTGACTTCTTACAATATGATGTGTAAACTCACCTGTACCACATCCTCTTTGGAGTGAAACTCAGATATAACAGAGTTCTTGCCATCAGTCAGGCGGGTCACAGCCACAGCAAGACGTCCACTGGCCATTTGGTGTGCATCAGAAGGAAGATGTGCAAGTAGAATATCCTTTAACCAGTGTAAAACATTGATTGAGGGGTTAAATGGTCCAAGTGTAAAAGCCTTCATCTGTTTTGCAAAATGCAACATTTCATCCCGAATGGTAACTGTGGAAAAGATGATTTTTAGGTCAAAAACAATATTTACATGCTACAGAAGTAAGTTCATGACAAAAAATATTAAGTCACTTACTCAGGCTCATTTCACAGACCACAGCAGCTGCTACCAGGGATCCAGCAGATGCACCAACAACAAAAGGTGCTGTACGCAGAATCCCAGGTGCATAATTTAGTAAGCACTGGGCAACCCCTAACTGGTAAGTGGCAAGGAATCCGGATCCAGAGAAGGAGATGGACAGAGGAACTTCTCGATACTGACAACTGGATACACCTGGAGCCATTTCTAAAGACTGTCAATTATCAGATGAAATGTTTTCAATCGTAGCTTATGAGAAGCATTAGTGCTCTCCCAAAAATTCTGCTGTCTTTTAGAAACAGACAGGGTTAAAGCAAGCTGAGATGAATACTACAGTGAAGAGTGGCCTTCACAGTTCACAATCAGTGCTTTTTAAACAAATTTCAATTAGACATGCCATGTTGGTCACGCCCATGTGATATAGCATACAACACTGTCAGCATTGTTTAATCTATTTCTGGTCCTAAAAGGCAAAGGTTTGGTTATTGCCAGCTTGCTTCCACATGATACTGAAAAGCTCCATATTTTGGCAATGTTGAACTAATGAATGAAGAATACAAATCAATAAAAGTCCAAATCAATAAATACAGACTTTCATGAGCCCTTTCTTTAAATAAATACTGAAAAAAGAAAAAAGGGATTTGACTGTAACAGCTACAAAACTATTTAGTTATTTTAAAATATATGCTTGAGTGACAAATTAAAGGAAAAACCAACATAAAGTTGTTGGGTCACAACATAGAACCAACAGTTTCACTGCATCTTGACATTGACTGTATTAGTCTGTGGGAATGTATTGGAGGGATGAAAACCATTCTTCAAAAAGATTTTCACTCATTCTCAATCTCAACTGAGATCTGGGCCTGTATTTATCAAGCTTCTTAGAATTACTCCTAAGAACCCTGCTAAGAATTGACTCATGAGTAAAAAAAATCTTTACTGAAAGCTGCACTTTCTAACTAACTAAAAGTTAGTTATCACAGAGGGTCTTACTCACACTTTACCTACTCGAACTGTAGGACTGAATCTTAAGTGTCACTCTCAGAACTGAATTATGTACTAAGTGCCATAAACGGAATTTAAGGTGATGTTATATCATATCATTTATTAATCTATGTTGAAAACTCAATAACAATAAACATTATTTGTGTTATTTTCATTCATTATGATAATAAACACCATTTGGAATTAAAATTTACTTATTTCAGAGTTTGTTTGGAACAGTTTATGCAATTAAATGTTTTTTCATCAATAGAAAGCATTTGTAACTCTGTTACCATGACTTATTATAATTAAATGTATCATACATCATTAATGTCTCAAAATGGACATAGGATCTTCAATCACATAGAAAACAAGTATTAAAAACATTTTCATATGAATTTTTTAATTTTTATATTCTGAGAGCAAGAACTCCAGTCTTAATTTACTTAAATCTTTTTTTTTTTGTCAGTACGCACATCTAGGTACACACAAAATGACACAACTCTGCCTGTTCTACTGGTGTAATAACTTTTTGTAATTTCTGACTCATCAGCAGTTGAGGCTGTTATTGCCACCACCCTGCAGGAACATATATATTTGAGGTTTTTTTGTGTGGTGATATGTTTTGTTAAACAGGAACACCCTGTGTGTACTCTTCACATTGCCTAAATCTTGTAAGCTTGCTAATGGCACCTCTAAATGATTATGCCATTGTGTAAGTATTTAGAAGCCATGGCATTAATAATAACTAGAATATTCACCAAAAACAATAACATAATAATAGTTATGTATAATAATTATAATAATAATACTTGTTCTTTTATATTATTCAAAAAAAAATGTAAGTATTCAAATAAGTTTAATACATGAATGCATTCATCATTTTGGTAGTGAGAGAGATACGAAAGTGATTACAAACTTACAGACACTATATGATTATCACACACTTTCCATACCATACAAAATATTTATTTTACAAAGCACAAAAAACATTTACAATTAGCCTCCATACTATTCAACATTAGTCAACAGACGTGCCAGGAAGTATGATTACAACTAGCCTGTAGACATTTTTGAAGTGGCTACTTTGCCACAAACAGCAAACTGTTTGTGAAATAACTGTCTGTACAAACTGGGATTCAACTTTCCACAAAAATGTTTTCTTTTTTTGTGAAGACTACAATCACTTTATTCTGTTGCATTCCATCTATGAACAATCTGAAACAAACTGAACATTTTCCAACCATTTCCTTCACTTTTCTGCAAGAGCCATATAGTGGAAATAGTACATAATTTGTATTGCGGTTGTGTTGAGAAGACTGAAAATTTTAAATTATCAAGATGATTCTGGATGTGATTTCTTTCACAGTGTTCCATGTCCCTTAATATTAGTGTTCATTTTGTCCACAGAAATACATACAATGATTAACAACAACATAAAAAGCTATCCCACAGTGCAAAAAAAAAAAAAGACATTACAATGAGTCTTTTTCTGAAGCTGAAATCACATGATACATATATCCATAATTTTAACCTGTAATAATTATTTTTGTTCCAAATTTGGCACACCCAATCCTGCTGTTCTATCTGACTGGAGCACCAGTTGGAGGAGGCTGTGGAGAGACACGATCAGGGGAAACCTCAAAATGGTCATCGCTAAATTCATGTGTAGGACTGCTGTCTGTAAAGTCCCTGTCCTGAGGAGGAGTGTGTTCTGGGGACTCTGGAGGGTCAGCCTGCTGTTTCCTGATGTCCTGTGGCGTTTTGAGGAACCTGCGTTGAGCCAGACAGAAGAGGCATTAGAAATGAAAGTGTTTGTAGCTGTGGGGAGAAATCAAAAAAAGATAATGACAAAGAAAAAAGGCAGAGACCTGAAGAGGAGTTTCTGTCCTCGCTCCTTTTTGATGATGTTGAGCTTGTAGTAGTGCCGCAAAGCACGAGACATTTTCTCATATGTCATATTATCACGGTTCTGTAAAAATAGATTACACATCAAGGGCCAAAGGCCTTCATCTTTTTGTCTCTCCACATGTGTCTCTATTAGTCCTGTTAAATAAACCACAGGGACCTGGCTGCTCACCTTGTGGTTTCCCCAGAGACGTGCCAGCCCATTGGGATCAACCACCCTGAACACCAGACTGTCCTTGTCCTCCCATCGTATGTATTCTTGGTAACGGTCATCACACAGCAGTTGATACACGTAGTCCCACAGCAGTCGGCACTCTGCCAAGGATTTAAATAGCAATAAGAGTCATATTATGAAAACCTGCAGTATTATCATTAATGTGGGATATTTAAGCTCTATTAAGTAAATAACCATACTGCAAGAGATCACGTCAAATACACAATTTTCAGATCCACCTCAATCTCATGCCTGTGTGCTTGTCCATGTTTCCATGCCAGTTTTATTGTTCAATTAACCAACATTTTTATGGTCGCTTGCTTACTTATTTGAAACAACCTCCAGTCTGCAGCTTTTTGCAGTGCAGAGTTAATTTCAGTTCACTGTTGCAGCTCTGTTAGTCTGTATTATGTGTACTTGACTCATAGACAAACTCAAAGTGAAATGGATGAAAGCTCACAAATGAAAATGTGGTTGTACTGTATCACATATATGTCAAAGCAAGCAAAAGAGACACAGCTATTTCTCTTAATAAGCCAAAAATCAGGGCTGTATAGTGAGTATGAAATGAATATTAGATATTATTGAATACTATAATTGAATATTGGACTTAAGTTTGTTAGTTGCAAGGAAGGTGACTCGTTGCATTTTTAAAGCTTTTCTACCCCCTACTGGTCAAAGTTGACTTCATACAGCTTTGAAATGTATTTAATGTTTACAACAGTATATCTATGAACTATCACTGGGATTACATGTAAATGTGTTTTATATATTTTCAGAGTGAACAACACAATAATACCTGGGATGCGGCCATTAGCTTTGTGCAGTGGACTCCTGGGCTTCTCCCGGCTAGAGAGGTTGAGTGGCTCCTGGATGATTCCTCCTGTTTGGGGAGGACACTGGACTTTTTTGGGGGGAGGTGTAGTGACAGCTGCTGGTCAATTTAAGAGAGAGAGAGAGAGAGACAGAGACAGAGACAAGAGAGATAGAGAGGGACAGATAATCACACATCACACAGTTAATGATGAAAACTGCTGCCAAATGTGGTATAGTAGTTTGTTATACCCACTACTATGTATGAGAGGAGCAGGATAAGTGTATAAGATCAAAGGGCGATCTCTGAGTAGTGACATGGCCACTGTCTGGCTGCTCGCAGTTGTTACAACAGCTGCCGACACTGCGGTGGTGAAAGCGAGGGAAACTGTGAGAAAGAGATATGAGGAACTGTGACAAAAAGCTAAACTGAAAGCAAAAGTGATTTTTACAGCCACTTGATGTGTTTACTTACAATAATGTGTGTATCAAAAATGAATTCAATATACAGGAGAACATTTCACTATTTGCATACAGTGAGTATAACAAAGGCATTATTTTGGACTCCAGAGTTATAAGATTATTGGTTTCCAGGTAACTGTAACACGCCCACTGGCATGTATCCTACTTCCTAGAGCGGAAAGCCCCTTTTTTATCGTGGGGACAAAAGAGGACTGCATGTGCTTGTATTCCTCTATTTAAGGGTAAAATGTCCTAAACACAAGTGAAAAGCAACAAAATACATGTACTGTACTTATACACAGTTTTTAGATGTTGGTACTTTAATACAATATTACAAGGAAATACTGTGATTTTTGNNNNTTAAATAAAAATAAATAAATGCATTGCAATTTATTAAACTATCAAAACGGGATATACATAGAAATTACTTAGTGTTTATTTTTCTGCCATTACTGTGCTTGACTTTTTGAATGCAGGTCTTTTTCATGCTGTTTGACACTGTAGTTACTTCCTCATACACATGTCCACATGTATAGAAAAAAGTTTGGATATGGAGTTTGGGCATAGGAATGAAAGAAACATTGATGAATGACGTAACACTTACAGTAAAACAAACACACTATATGAGCACAGATTCCTGCATGATGTGTTTACACATGCGCGTGTGGCTGATCAGGGGGTATTCAAATCCACAGTCTAACAAGGATAAGCAAGATTGATTTGATACACATCAAACACAATTAATCATCTGTATGAATGTGTGTGTATGATTTGCACTCAATGCAGCATTGTACTATGTGTAGCAGAACCTTATGCCTTTAAGACCTGCATGTTGATATCTTTGTTTAGCTGTATGTCTGTATCTGTATCTGTGCTGTAAATTTGTTCTCCAGACAACAAGATAATGAGAAATAGAGTCAAATTGCCTGAATCAGACAACATACTAGTCCAATAAAGTAGATTCTGACTGATTCTGAATATGTAACTGTTACATCATGTTACTGACCTGGAGTGTCCTGGACTGCGGGAGGTTGTGGCTCTTGGACATCGTGGGCAGGGACCTGGTGGCCAACTGTGGTCTGGATGTGTCCGGTTGCCAGGGGGGGAGAAGTCGGGGGGTCGCAGACCACACTCTTCCTCTGCTGTTTCACACACTGTAGAATCTCATATAAGACATCACCTGCAGGAAACAGGAGAAGGGGGGTGCATATGAAAAACATGAAAGGAATGAAAGCAGCCAGCACACTCTCTTTCTGCAAACACACTCTACCTGAGCTGGGGCAGCGGCGTCTGAAATCTTCCTTTGTGAGCAGGCATAGGGCTCGGCCATTCATCTCAAAGCGCCCCTTCTCAGGCCGGCGCAGTGAGTACTCCTTCTGAGCCCAGTGGAGCCAGTGGGCGACATCATCCTTATCCCACAGTGATGGATTTATTCCTAGAAAAGAGATACATATTATTCCAAAACACACTCATAAACTGTGCTTGTACAAGGTGCTCAACTACTTTGTTGTAACTTTCAGGACTTTGACTTTTACTCACGCAACCGTCCAGGTAGATGCCACAGATCTTCCTGAGTGGGAGGACTGGCCAGAGGAAGCTGGTTAGAGGCTGGAGGATGCCCACTGGGAGGAACGTTGACTTGCCTTGTTAACATTGAAGGACTGTTTGCTCTGTTTTCTTGCTAGAGAACATTCCCCCGACACACACACACACACACACACCAATTTGTTAGAGTTTAGATAGCCTACAGAGTTGGTTAAAAAAAGTTTTCAGTAAACAACTGCAGATAATATAATCTGAAATACAATGCTCTTAATCTCCAATAAATCTAGTCAGACTGTGTGCTTTTTAAGGCAACACATTAAACGGTTTGCTCATGAGACCAATTTACCTTGACCAAAGGTGACAGGGAAATGCTCTCCATGGAAAAGTCCTTTTTTCGACTGTACAAAAGGGGATAATTTCCTCATACACGGAATTACAACTCGTCCAATGACTTTTAAAAAACAGCAGATTAAACCTCAATGAACTACATTTTAAGCAAAGACTGAATATTACTTTCAAAGAAATATAAACTATTTTCACATTCGAGCCTTCCGGGAAATGAAAACGAAAGAGACACAATCCTGGCGGGGGGTGTGTACAAAACAGGCTGATTGGAGGAAGCTGACATTTCCACAAACATTGACGGCGATCCATTTGCGTCTGCTGTAGGAGTGTGCAAGAGTAGCCTATGAGTGAGAAATACATACTTTGTTACGGTGTTTTTCATACTTCATTCGCCTTGAACGTGAACATAATGATACATAAAAATGATGAAATTATTTGTTATAATTTTTTTTTAAAAAAGTAGGCAGCAGTGTGTACAAACAGAGGGAGTGTGGTTTCTTAACTGCGCCTACGCTGATGTCACACAGTCCAGAGCTCCTCCCCCTTGCTTACAAACAGGAAGATAAAGTTTGCCATCAGCTCCGGGGATCAGCACTGAGCCACAAACGAGATATGGTGTTTATCCAGGCAAGTATCGTCTAAGAGACATGTTCTAAATAATGAAGGTACTATACATCCAGTTTACTTTGCGGCAATGCGACGCCCACAACCACATGGCTAGTAGGCCTTTACAGTCATCGACCAATTTAAACATAAAGTATTGTTATTGACAATGTCATCAAAAACTGAAAAATAAGGTTAAAGGTGGAATCTATGGCCGAGCTGCTGTACTGGATTGCATTAGATGGCACGGGTGTTCTCTATAAAAATGCTTGGTGGACATTTACAGCCATTGGCGATACTGTCATAATATTATGAAGCAGGCCTACCTGCAGGAGCATTACTGTTATCAGCATAAAATATAGGCTACCTCTAACTGGAGAGAAAGCGGGGTATACTGGTTGTGCATATGATTTAACTGGTGTACATTATAGTGCATGTTTAAGTGTTGAAAGCTAGTCTATTTTTTTTAATCATTAACCTAGTGTATTATGTTCAGTAGTGTTCAGCAGTGGAAGAAGTTAAGGTGAGCAGAGTCCAATACCACCATGGTTTCACCTGATCCTTTGTGATCCTGATCCTGATCCGTCCTGTGCTGATTGATCTGACTGAAAATCCCAAACATTTGTTTTTGTTTTTATTTAAAAAAAAAATTAAAAAGTAGTATGAAAAAAGAGCTCAGTTATGTTTCTTTTGTTTTGTTTTGAAGAAAAAAAAGTTCAGCTATCACATAAAGTTCATCATATCCAAATCATTAAGCATTAAATGAATTTTTCTATATCAAGAAAAGATTGCCACAGGACAAGTGCTTACCATAGCCATGTTTTTTTTTAAAATGAGGTCACTGGTCAAGCTGAATGTTTAAATTTGTTTTGCATTTTGTAGTTGTAAATATCATAAATAGTACTGTAGCCATGTAAAAATGCCCACATCTTTTCTGTCATATTTCTCCAGTGATGTGGGCTGAAAAAGTTGGGAAACAGTTGGGCCACCCAACACGGTCAGTAACAGGGTGGCTGATCAGTAAGTTGCTCACAGTGCGGAACCGGGTCCTTGAGGAGAATGCTGTACAGCTTTGTGGGATTCAGCCTGGAGACACAGTGCTGGAACTGGGTCACGGCCCAGGTCTGGGTCTGCAATCAGCAGCCAAACTTCTCACAGAGTCCTCAGGCCACCTTATAGGGGTGGACTATTCAGAGTTCATGCACCAGGTGAGATATACTGGCAGAATGGAATAAAGTTTTCAAGTTCATGTTTGTTTATCGTATTTGAAGTTTGTTTCCAAAGCAGTGGCTTAAAAGAACAAAGCAAAGCCAAATCCTCTGAGCAAACTATAAGCCTTCCTCCTTTCTCTGCAGCTCCTTAGAAACAATAATTAATAACAAAACAAAGAAGAAACCATTGGCAAGCAGGCAGACAGAAGCTTAAACTATAGTGAGGCAATACTGTGTTTGGAACATTTCTCAATTTTAGAATAATAACCTATTTCTCAATTTCCCTCTTTACAGATGGCTGGTGAGCGTATGAAAGAACTTGTGGCTAATGGCAAAGTGACCCTGCACCACTGTGATGTTACAGCAATGCCTCTGGCAGACAGTTCTGTAGATAAAGTATTTCATTGTAACTGCTACTACTTCTGGCCTGACCTCAAGAAGGGAGCCACAGAGATACACCGCGTAATGAAACCAGGTGATGACACTGTAATACAGATTGTCTTATAAGGAACATCGGTCATGCAAATTCAAATATCTGTCTGATTCTCTGGTCATTTAATACTTTAGTCTGAGTTTTGACAGTATCTTTTTTTTCTGTCTTTAATTCCACCCAGGAGGCTCGATGGTGACCACATTGAGGCTATCCCATGTGGCTATTATGGCAGCAAAGCGTGTGATGCCAGGGGAAAACTGGCGCCCAGAGGCCTACATGGCAGCTTTGAGAGATTCGGGTTTCACTGATGTCAGAATGGAAGACAAACAACACAAACACATTACTTTTCAGGCTATCTATGCTACTGCCTTAAAATGAGAGTGTAATCAAGCTACAAGTGAAAGATAGTGAATTTTTTAATTTCTTCTCTAATTTCTGTGATATGAGGTATTGTATGATTACATAGGTTTTCACATTGTATCTTTGATGATGAACACATTATGTTTTATAATTATCATAAATTGATCAGAAATGGCTCTCTTTTGGCTGTAAGTTGTTTCATTTATTTTATTCCCTTAGCTGTATCATGGTACTTTATTGAAATTTTCTTTGATATTGGGAGAACTTGAAGTAGACTTGAGCATCAGAAATACATTGTATTGTATTCTGAGCTGTTATACTGTTGCATGTCCAATTTATAAGATCAAACTTTTTGAAACAAACACTTTAGTCATTAGTTTTAAAAGTTTCCTCTACTGGACTCACTTCATACATCAAATACTAAAATAAGGTTGAATATTCTTAAGACTATTCTTAACAGTACATAGCTTGACGCTTGATGTATGTATCAAATTAAATATAACATTGACAATTAGATAAAGTATACACAGTAAAAACAAGCTACAAAGTACAAACATGGTGAAATTACAGTGTTCCAAATTATAAGCAATTAATTCTATAATCCACATAATGCATCTAGTATGTGTTTTCATACAGTCACTGGCCACTTCATTAGGTAAACCCGAGCAATCTTAATTCAATTGAATTTGACAGCTCTGCTATAAATTATACAGTTTTGAAGTATACAACTTCAATTTTTGTGGACATTGTCAAGAAGGTGATCATTCTATTTAATTTTTTATTACTGAAGTGATAGTGGCATACTGGGGTCCATTATATTGAATGGTGTTCCTAAATGCTTTGCTTTGCCCCTCTCACGTATGGAGTGGACAACATATAAGGAATACTTTTAAATACATATTTCACCCTAATAGGCCACCATCACCCACTATGACTTCATTAGTAAATGTAGATTTTATAGCAGACCTGTTATATTGGAGCGTATTAGATTTTGTAGGTGGACCTTATAAAGACGCCCATGTGTGTATTTTCAATAATGCTCTCAGTCTAACAGTTGGGGGCGATCATGCTTAGGTGGGTGCAAAAAAAAAACTTCAGAAGAAGAAGAGGAGCGCGGGGAGTTCAGATCAGATGACGTAAGCAGTGGGAAATCCAAAACAGCAATCACAAGTCGCTTCTCTCCTCTCTCTCTACAAGCTTTTGTGAAGTGGACGACATCTGCAAAAAAGTAAGCGAATGTAATTTAATATCGAGTAAACAAATATTTTAACTCCGGGGTTGTTACTTGCCTGAGATTGGCATACCATTGTCTCTGGAGCGACACTATTCAGTAGGAAGACACATTAATTAGCTTGTACAAACTGTGGCAAGCTTGAGACTGTGTAGTTTAACACACCCATACAACGAATGGTTTTTTTCTGGTACCAAATTAATCACTTAAACTGAGTCCAATCTCGGGGCGAGTTAACTATTTATTGATGCAAATTAGGCACAATCCATTTACCGTTTAACAGGATGCAGAGAGCTTCCCGTTTGAAGCGTGAACTTCAGATGTTGAGTACCGAGCCACCCCCCGGGGTAACATGCTGGCAGACCGAGGAACGGATAGACGACCTCCGAGCACGTAAGTTCTAAGCGTCCAAGCACTGGATCTAAAACAGGACTTCAATTAGTTGTCAGTGACATACGAAGTCACGTAAAAATAATTGTCTTAAATTTTTCTGTTAAATTCTCATTAGTTACCTCATTCACAGAAAAAAAATTGCCTGTATTTTCTAATAAAAAATAATTTGATTTAAAAATATTTATTATTTTTTTCCCCTTCAATGCATGTGTTATTATTATTGTTTTCACTTTACTTGTATATTTTGTTTACTTCTTTGTATTGTTCTAAGTCTGTGGTTGTTGTGTTGTATTGCAGGCTGTCTGTGACTGTCTTCCTATGGGGAACAGTATTCCAGTATTTACAGAGCAGACATGCAAATTTAGCAAAAAACATTTAAATGACATGAAATGTTTTATTTGATTATATCTTAATCTTCTTAATTTCATTCAGGGTGACAGTCCAGGGACAGCAGATGCAAAATAGTCTTTTGGATAATTCTGGCATATTTAAATTTGTTCAAATATCCTATTTGTGCATTGTCCCTATCAATTCAACCTTTAAATAAATAAACTTTAAATGATGTGACAATACTTCTCAATCTATACACATGCAGGGATTAAAGTTCTCCTTTGCTATGATGTATTTCTGTAAATTGGTCTGCCAAAAGTCCATATATACATGCAGGCCAATTGCCGGACAGTGTATTTAAATTAATCAGCTAAGTTGTAACAATTCTTCACCACCATTGTGTCTTTGTGTCTGCTGCACTGAGACTCAGCTCCACCCCTGCTGAGACAGAGTAGAGGAGCAGATAACATTTTACTGCTATTGCGCTGCTCTCAGAGTCTTCAGAATTTTATAATGTTAACTATTTTTCTGAAGCTTCTGACCCCCACTGTGGTTATACCGACAGCACTATGCCTATAAGCTTTTAGATTTCATTTAGAAAAGAACAGCAGTGGCTAGTGGGTGAAAT